>VDFB02095684.1:0-10058 GCA_007258455.2 Sequoia sempervirens | reverse complement strand
TGTATGCAAAATATATCACATGTTAATCATTTCAAATTAATGTTATCTTCAAGAGCCATATTCTAACACAAACAATAAAATATAATGACTAAACCTATATTATTCCATAATACCTAGAGAGAGATTTCTAATGCCTATAAGAAGTAAAACAATTAATATTGTATGGGAATTATACCACTCATTTTTTTTGTTGCTCTATTATGCTTCAAAATCCAAACTTAGTTGCCTAGCGACTTGAGCTTGGGCAACACCCTTGGTTGAGCGGTGGTGGTTTTTGGGTGGTAGGAATGTGGTATTTCAATTGCACTACAAACTATGGGTATTATCCCTTGTAGGCTTGATGTGACCACTTGTTGGGCCCCTTGGGTGCTGGTCACTCACATGATCATAGATTGGTCCCCACTTCAATATTTTCTTCAATAATTATTTTTGTAGACCTTTTTTATTATTTTAATATATCTTTTTTGTACTTTCTCCATAGTCCTAATGCATATTATATGAATATTCTCTAAACTTGATTATGCCACATGTAAAGATTATGTCCAACATTCCTTTAAGACATTAAAAATGACAAAATAATTTGACCCCAAATATATTCATGTTTGATATGAATCCAATTTTTTTGAGCCTTTTGGACTCAATGGTGAGGTCTATTTTTGTCAAGGAGGTCTCCAAAAATAGCTCACCTTCAAAACCCTTACAAAAGATCCCTTAAAAATCCACTTGCCAGATATTTATCAAACCCTAGATCTATAAAAACCTAAGTTTTCAAAAACATATGTGACCTTGAAAATTCCTTCATTATTTTTTTGCAAGAGCATAGATTCAACTATGCACAAGAATCTACTCATACCAAAGGTTACAACCAGGGAGATTTCCTTCCACAATCTAGTAACCAGGCTTTGATACCACTATAAAGGAAGAATAGATTATAACAATATATTTTCTTTTACATAACTCTAAGAAAAAATGCAAACACGTATCATAATCCACCCTATAAAAGAATAAACAAACATACCATCAAGATGACACAAGATATACCTTGGGTGAACCCTTCATGAGGAAAAACCTAGCCTCCAAAAACATCAATGCTCCTCCATGTGTCTAAGCATAATAGATAACTATACAACCACACATGTCATGTCATGCTTCACATATGCACTCTACAAGAGAGTTCAATTTAAGTGACAATCAACCTAACCACTAAAAATGTTCTTGCTTTTATAAATTCAAATTGAGCCACTGAGTGGTATTAGTTAAACCATGTGTCTCATAACCATGAAAACACAAAACCATTGACCCCAAAATTTACTTTTTGATACTAATTTTTTAATATTTTTTTTTCTAATGTGCAAACCACACAAAATATCTAACCAATGTTACAATACAACTTTAGAAGTGGACCCAAATAAATATTCAATGTGGCTAAACACATCTCCAAAAGATGCACCACGCCAAATAAAATATTTTATTTTACATAATCAAAATATTCCGGTGCAAGCAACACCTTTTGTCAATGACTAAAAGAAAAAATCGATTTCACAATCAACCTTCAAGCCAAACAAAAGTCCATCGCATAACCAGGGAGTCGTCGTATAAATTATTTCAGAAAACATTGTATAATAGCACAATTATCAGGAATAATGGACAAAATGTAACTGGCACAAATGTCGTTACGCATACAAATAGAATGTAACATTGCATTGAAGGTTTCCAAGAAAAGAAAAACCTTTTACATCCAAGACAAAGCCATTTATTTTAGGATTCTTGTTGCATATGACCTTCTGAAAAAGACAGACTCTTTAAAACAAGTGACACATTGCTTTTGATTCTTATTAGTGAGATGTGTAATATGTTAGTTGGTTTAAAAAATTATTATTAGAATAAATAATCTACCAATCTACCAAAATAATGACATTTTATGAAATCATTTGATAGACTAGAGATGAAGTTATTGAATCACTTTCAAAGTTTTTCTTCTAAATAATGTTTAAAAGTTAAAATTAAACAACCCAATCTAACAAAAGTTAGAATAATGTTGTAGATGTTAATCAAAGAGAAGCCGGGAATGAGAACTCCACGCTCTATATAAAGCGATATAATTTGAGTGAATCATTACTTCTTTGGGAGGCTATGGATGTACGCAGACCTAAAATCTGATATGAAAGATGTTAGAATTTGAACAAATATAACACTTCTTGAGTAACCTATGAAGAAAATAGATATGAAATAGATAAAAATATAATTATTCATTGTCCTTTACTAAATATTGTTTTTTATTATTAATGTTTAAAATATTTTATGAATTCTCATGATTCCTCATTCTTATGTCCTTTTTTGATGAATAGGCATATATCTATATTAATATAAAAGATAGAAATACATATTCACAAAAAAAAAAGGGCAGTAAAAAGGCATACCCTGAGAGTCACATGGGCAAAGCCCAAAATTTCAGAGTCACATGGGCCGAGCCCAAAAAGAAAAAATATTACAAACACATGAAAATAGAAGGCCATTAGGTGGCCATTGCAGTGCCAATAGAGGGCAGAGGTTCCTTGTCATCCATTTATTTCCCCATACATCAACGAGGTCTGGAGTGATGTTAGGGGGGAGCCCAACCGTCGTCATCTTTTTCTTATATCTTTAAAACTAATAGATGTAAATTTTACACAATCTCTCTTATTTTCTCTATTTCATCTTGATAATAACCTTGACTACCCATACAAACTAAAATTGGGTCCAATATAATAAAAAAAAATTACATTCCATAATGTTGGCCCACAACCATTTAAATATAAAATTATGTCACTATGAAAAGGGATAATGGATAGAATTAAAGAGTGATATAGTCAAAATGAATAGAGTTAAAAATATTCTATCAATAGTATAATAAATTATGAGTTCAATAGTTTAATTAAACTAATAAGGTTATTTCCAACTGCTATCTAATAGAATGATAGATAAAGTAGTTTTGATATTTTGAAATAAATTTGAGAAATATATACATTAGAAAATTTGGTCAAGATATTTTAATTTTGCTCTCTTTTTGGTTCATTTGTTACCAACTAATAAAGCCTAATGGATGTATTAGATACATGTGACCGCACAAATACAAATGTTGCATACACCAAAAACACTCATACATTGTAGATATATAAATATTTATAAAAAAATTAGCATGGGAAGACAAGACTACAAATAAAGTCTTTATTACTTACAAAATAATTATTTTTTTGTTGGTGATGGTGCTACTAAAAATGCCACCCTCTACCTCCCATTGGGCTCTTTCACCTCTCAAGTGAATATGATTCTTTATGTCCTCTACGTAGTTGTAGATCTATCAACCATGATGTTTGGGAGAAGATTTGTATTGATGAAAACTTGTGAAGAACATAGTTGTGAGAGAGAGAAAATGAGAGTGAGAGAGTGATAAATGTTTAGGGTTTGGGTATATTTTGAATAATGAAAATGTTAATCATAAATATAAATAATGCAAAACTCACACTCTCATAATCATGCAATGAATTTCAAGTTCTTGGCTCGGAATATAGGATTTAGATAACAAGTAAAGCTATCATAGCTAAGATCTTGATTTGCTCCATTATTGGTTGCTCTTCAAAGTAACAAACTATGAAATAACAATAGTGATATGATGCAATGATAAAGATAAATGCTCAAAGATAAATGATACCTATGCTTGATTTAAATGATAATGATAAATGCTTGATAATGCTTGATAATGCTTGATAATGCTTGATAATACTTGATAATGCTTGAATGCTTGATAATGCTTGAAAATTATTGAATTCTTGAATGCTTGAACACTTGAATACTTGTTAGTGATAAGAGTTCTAGAGAGATTTCTGATAATAAAAGTGGTAGGGGCTATGAATGAAATAAAAGCTTCTTATTTATATGCTTCACTTGACATTTGATCAATGGCAGAGATTGGTTTGCAAGATCAATGGGTAGGAAAATTTAAGATAGGGTAAGACCTAAATTTGAATTTGATGGAGGGAAAGATTAGAATTAATTCAAAATCATAGTTAGGGAAATAAATAAATACTAATTTATTTATTTTAGAAGAAAATATTTAATTTAAATAAATTATTTTTAATTTATTTAAAAGAGGAGTGTTAGTTAATTAAATAGTTTTAAAAAATTATTTAACTATAGAGGAAAAAATTTACTTAAAATAATTTATTTTTGATTTATTTAAAAGAGTGTTAGCTAATTACTTTATTTTAAAAAAAAATTAATTATAGAGGACCAAAAATAATTTTAATTAATGCTTGAAAATGATAAGAGATGAATTAATTAAATAATAAAAAAATATTTATATTTAATATAGATATGATAAAAAAAGATTAAGAAATGAAGACTCTTCTCAATAGTCAGCATCAGAGGAGGGAAGTGGAGGCGCATAAAATTGTCCAAGTGGCGCCTTCATTCGATAGAGGAATGTAAAAGTTGGTCGCCGAGGGACTGCGAAGGGGACATTTTCGCAGTGGGCTGGGTTGTATCAAGGCTAACGTGGAGAGGACTTACATTAAGTGAAAGCCAACCCGCAAGCGGTTGCATGCGCAGGATGATGGGGCGGCTCCTCATGAAGTGGCATCTCGAAAAGCTGGCAAGAATCGGTGGTAGAATCCGTTAACCCACTATGAAGTCAGCTAATGCAGCATTTTCAGTATTGTCCTCCAGGCAATTGAACGCAGGACGCATGTCAAGGGAGATCCAGCGCGTCGTAAGGACGCATGCGACCCAGGGCGTGGAACCGGCAATCTCTAACAAAAATCCAGCCATTAAAATCAGTAGATGCGCAAGGTCTCTCGGGCTTAGTGCGTTCTCGTAAAATGTGATGAAGACCGACGCAGGAGTACGCTGGAAATGAATGGCAGACAACTAGGCTTTTGGGCAACAGCTTAAAAAGATTTGATAATAGTCTTTACCATTTTTAGCAAAAAAAATTTCGTGGAATTGAATGGTGAGTGCTTTGAAGGATGGAGGCGATGTGGGGGTTCTCAACCGAACTACAACATAAAGGTTTCTTTGGTCCTCCGACTGTGAAACGTTTGAAGCAGGTTTTGAAATTTGGCCAGGATGAGGTGGTGGAAGTGGTGCTGGAGGTGTTAGGACCGCATTTTAGGGAGGCAACACACAGAGGTTGTCTGAATGTCAATATAGCATCGATGGTTTTTGCATGGGCTTTAGAGCTAGGTGAGGACATTAAAGAAATAAAATGGGTAATGCTCACACTGTTTGAAGAAGCGCTACTAGGAAAGATGGAGTCCTTTCTAGAATGGGCGGTGTTGGGAGTGGGCTATGATGTTTCAGAAGGCATAGAGGATATGGATGAGGCCATTGAGGAAGGTTTGATTCCATTTATAAGGTTGTGGAGGAGAACCGATAGGGAAGCTTACAAGCATGCAATTTCAATGGCGTGGGAGAGACTGGAATCAGAATTGCGACGTCAGGAAGCGGCCAGACGACAGGAACCAGCAAGGGTGTCGTGTCTTTTTCCTCGAAAGAAGCATGGGGCGAGGAGGGGTGTAAGGCGAGGCGCGAGGTCAAGCGCAAATGAGTAATAAAGGATGAGCAGCGGTGAGAACGCCTTTGAAAACCGCTTTTTTAAAAATCTGCCATCAAACTAATAACCATCTACCGCTCTTTGCTGGAACAAAGTATTTTACAAGTTTAAATAGATGGAAAAAGATGTGCCCATGATGAGCATCACCGCAAGGTGAAATTCTTTGAATTCCAAGGTCTGAAAGCGCGGCGCCGTTTGTGGGGAAGTGAATGTGGTGGTGTCGCTGATTTTTGTAATGTAAGCCCGGCGAGGTAAATTAAAAAACGGTCGGCACGTTTAGGTGTTGGGGGCTGGTTTTCAACTGCCATAGCCGGCGGTGTAATTAGGGTTTGGGTGAAATTAAAAGCAAACATGCTTTAGCCGCCGTCGAGGTTTTGTTGGGTGAAATACGCTTTAGGGCGCATGAAGGAGCTTGCGTTAAGTAATAAGCTGAGATGTAATATCTTTTTATTATTAATAAAACAAAACCTTTTACTGATCAAAAAAAAAAAAAAGATTAAGAAAAATTATTTAATTATTATTGATAAAAAGAGAAAAATGTTAGCTTAACTAAATAATTAAAAATATTTAATTAATATAGATAAAATAAATAATAAAGATAGTGATGAAATGATAAGATGAAAATGCATTAGTCATTTTTAGGTGTCTACATTTTACCCCTCTTTGAGACAATGGGTTTTATAACATTGTTTCAAAGAAAAAGATTGATGATATGCTCCAGTGGACCATGTGATGGAGGATATGATGCCCCCTTGAGAGATTGACTAGAAAAAAGTCTTGGGTCAATATCACGACATGAAGAATTATTTATGATGTTATTTATGATGATGATGATTTATTATGACCATGCATATATATGATGATGAATGTTGTGATTTATGATATATGATTATGAAACAAATGTTATGATTATGATACAATGATGCATACTAACACTTGTGAATGCAGTGAAACCAATATCCAACAAGGATAAAATATCAAAATGGAATATATCAAGAGAAGATGTAGTAAAAGACAATATGAAAAATGTAAAGCAATAACGAAAAATAAACAAGACATGTATTGCTACTTTAAAGAGGAACCTTAGCAAGTGGATATCACTTGTCATTTACCCAAATTGCATACACACAACACACGTGTAAACATTAAAATAAGGAAAATCATGTCTAAACCCAAGATTCTCTAAGCACATTAAGATAGAAACCTTCATTGAGAAAATGAGAGACAAAAGAAAGTCAAACATGCCAAAGAAGACACTCATGCTATGACCCAAGCTTCTCTAAGCATATTAAGATAGGATATCATTTAGAAAATGGGATAGGAAAAATAAAATCAAGAAAGCAAAAGAAAAGCAACTGATAAACATAAATCAACAACCAACATATCTCTAGCCAAAAGGATAAGCTCAGTTTTGATAAGATAAGGTACATTGTAGGAAGGATGCATCCATTAGGACCTTAGATTTGTTTTGATAATAACCATTGTAGGAAAGATAATTATATTAGGAAATGGAAATGTTTTGATAGTTATACCGAAAGATGGGAAACAAACTATGCAAGCCAAAGATTTAGCTCAACAGTTCAAATTAGTTCTACTCATGATTTTTGTTAAAGCTCATTTTTTAAAATATTTGCATAAGTTCTCAAGATACAAGAATCCATCCCAAAACCAAGGTCAAGGCACAAGGTATCCCCAACTAAGCAAAGGAAAATTGACATGGGTAAAAGACATGAAAACAAATAGATATGAATAACCAAGCCATGACAAAAAGGAAAAAGGACATGCAAATGGATAATGATGGGTGAATGAGATGCAAAATAGGGGATGAAATGGAATGAATATGCAATGATGAGACTAGTATACACAAACTAATAGGATACCAGGCTGAGGGTCAAGCATAAAACTTCTTAAGATGAACGTTGTTAATAGGCTCTTCCTAAGGTTCTCCTTCATGTATAACAAGTTTATAAGCTCCAAAGCCACAAATTGTTATAATGATAAAAGGTACCAACCAATTAGGTTCAAAATTTCCTTTCTTGTCTCTATCTTATTGATTATTTTTATTATCTTATAGGACCATGTTGCCAATCTCAAACCTTCAAATTTTGATTCTTTTATTATAGCTATGATGAAGGCGGTTTTGATAAGCTTTTAAGTGATTTAATGCACTAAGAAACTTTTCATCCAATAACTCAAGCTCATGTAATCTAGATAATAAAAACTCTTCGTCATTAATGACATGATTTATAGACACACTTAAGGAGGGGAGCTCAACCTCAATAAGAAAAATTACTTTGGTTATAAAGACCAGGGAATACAGAGTGGCTCATGTAGGTGTGTGGATACTACTGCGATAGGCCCATAAAGCAAGATTAAGTTACAAATTTCAATCATGGCCATCTTCATTGACTATTTTCTTAAGGATTTTCAATATAGTCTTATTTGAGGCCTCAACTTAACCGTCACTTTGTGGTTAATAAGGAGTGGAAAAGTAATGTTGGATATGGAATTGATAACACAAATCACAAACACCTTGATTTTTAAATTTTTTTTTGTTGTCTATAATGAGAGCATGAAGAATGCCACAGAAAAAAATGATATAGTTTAGGATAAATTTGGCTTTTTTTTATAATATTGGATAATGGAACAACTTCAACCCACTTTGTAAAATACTTAGTGGCGATGAAAATTAACTTACTTATGACCATCACAGATGAGGGGGGATGATTTTTTCCTACGAGGTCAAGTCCCCATTGTGAAAAAGGCCAAGGAGTAGTTATCGGTTGTAACTCTTGGGTGGGTGCATGAACCAAGTCTCCATGTTATTGAAATTGATGATACTTTCTAGCAAATTGTTGTGCATCTTGTTCCATAGTTGGCCAATAATATCTATTTCTTTATAATTTTTTCACAAGGTTAAGTCCACTAGAATGAGCGTCACAAATACTTTCATGTACTTGATGTAAGGAAAATTTAGCTTCTTTCAAGTTTAAACGCTTAAGGAGGACACCATCAAGACTCCTTTGATAAAAGGTATCACCAAGGATTACAAAATGAGAAGATCAACGAATGAAATTTTTCTTTTGAGATATAGATAAACTAGGTGGAAGGGTAAAATATCATGAAGATAGGTGTAAACATCATTTTACCAAGGAGAATTAGGACCAACATGTTCACACACCAACTCAGATTCATGAACCTCAAAATTTGAAATCAAAAGTTGCTCTACAAGGAATTCACAATGATGAGTATTATGAGGCATGTCCAAGAGAGATAATGATAGACATTGATAAAATCCACTTGAACTATACTTGTGAGTCCAAAAAAACTTAGAATGGAGGTTCCCAACTCAAGAGTAGCCTTGTGACCCTCAAGATGGTATATCCACAAATGATATTATATGATAAAGATAAAAGATAAGAGATCAAATTTGAACTTTGATAAATTTTTACAATGATAAGACATGATACGAAAAAATTGTCCACTCCTTAAATAGTACTAAGGACGATAAGATAATGCCAATAAAAGACATGTTTAAGCTCTACTTATTTGATAGTTTGATATTTTACCTTTGATTTTTTTCTTGGTTTTGGAATGTTTTGATTATAATGATTTTTGAATTTTTACAATCTGTTCAAAGATTAGAAACACACAAAGATTTAATGAAAAAGACAATGTCCTAGGCTCAATTTTGAATGGATGTCTTCTCTTCGATTTCAAGTGGATATGGTGATCTAAACAATTGAAAACACACAAGACACATTAACAAGAGTACTCAAATGGGTATGGCCAATAAGTTTTGACTAGGATTTATAAGCTCAACTAGGGGTATTCTCTAAATATACTATAAGGACATGTGAGACCTAATCTGTAGATGAAAATAAATAATGCCAAACAACTGAGAAAAGAGGGTAACCCACTCTCCACCTTCACTTCTATAAGGCATGAAGTTCTTAGAGTCTTAGCCTAGATCGACAAGATTCCACTTCCTAGAGGCGTGCCTTTCGATTCACCCCCACTTTTTTATACTTTTCCAAAACACAGGAGTTGAGGTCGTCTCCTAGAGTGATCACTTCTCTAGATAGGAACCCTAAAAAGAAAAACAAGATCATTCATTTTTAATCCTTAAGAACACTGCTGGGTGCAAGATGAGAGCATACACCAATAGATCTTGGGGATTAAAAGACACTTGCTTATTTTAGAGCCCAAATACAAATGTTATAGATTAATTTTAGCTCAATTTCTAATGTGAGGAAGACACACCAAGCAAGATTGGTTCAAGCAATGATACAAAAAATGATAAAAAATAATGATTACTTTGAAATTTTACGATAGAAATGGTGATTAGAATGAAGGTACCTGAAGTCTAATGCTAAATTTGAGAAGATAATTTGATTCAATGCGAAGAGCTCCAAACTAGCTTTTGTAACCCTTTGAATTTTCAATCTCTGCATAGAAAGACCAAAAA
>VDFB02095683.1:0-35192 GCA_007258455.2 Sequoia sempervirens | reverse complement strand
TGTTGTCCCAAACTTGCACTACTAAAGTGATGGAGTGAAGTTGTTGCTGCAATGGAGTGCAAAAGTACTGCTAGAAGTTCTTGAGAATGCAAGAAGAGTGTGAAGAAGTTGATCTGAAAGCTTGGAATAAGTTTAAATGCATGTATAAGGAGGGAATTTCAAGGAGAGATGAAGAAAATGTCCATATTCGGGTTGGTCAGCCGAAGAGAATGTTACAAGTCAACTACCAATGAGAAGTGTAATTCCTCTGCAGGTTCATCCGCAGGAATCTTCCAAGGACGTAAGCACACGACGCGGACATCCCTGACAAATATTCCCCCACTGACACTCAAAACAGGCACCAAGTGGGATGAAAGTAGTGAGCTTAGATGTAATTAAGCCTCTGAACTTGGTTTTCTAAAGTGGAGAAGGAAAAAAGGGGAATTTGCATAAGGGGTGCAAATTCACTCCTATATAAAGGTCAATTATAAAACTTTGAATTTTAGGTTGGATTATGTGGGACAAGGGCACAGACACCTTAGTCCAACCTTATTTAGCATTTTAAATGTTCATCAAATAAATATTTATAGTTTCTTTGAGTTAAATCAATCTCTTGAAAATAAAAGTTAAATGGGTAATTAAAAATAATAATTAGACACGGGCAATTAGAAAGGAGCAAAAAATAATGTGAAAATGTTAGGGTGACAGTTTATGACACTATAGTGTCTATTAGAAATTCCTATTACATCGGTGATTGTCTCACAACTATGCAGTGTGATGTTGTTCAGCTATATTAATAGCATTTCATCTCTTTATATATGTATTGTTGTTCCTTGATTAATCATGTATTTTACCCTCATATGGTATTAGAGCTGATAAAAATTATGACATGAGGTGTGTGAAATTTCTACAATGGATAGTGGTCTTCAGAAGCGATAAAAAATGGTGCTAAAATATAACTTATGTAGATAATTGGAAAATTCCATTGGCATGGGCTTCAACAAGATCTCTATCATTTAATATAATTATAATTGTTATCTTTTGGCCAAGAAAATTATCAATAAAAGAGGAAAAAAAAGAGAGTGCATCACCAACATCAATATTCTTTTCTTCAGAGCTGAAGACACACTACAAGCACTGGCAAGGATTGATATAGATTAATAAGTGTCTAATAAAGTTAAGGCCTTGGTCCAAATTGTCATAGCAAGGTACTTGAATTGAATTATATTTATGTTTGCATTGTGGGCCTAGAATCAAGGATGTCAGAGTTCCAATGGGGGAAGATGAATATAAAGCATGATGTTCAAAGTTTCCTTTAAGTATTGTATATAATCGCAAAAATGAAAAAGAGACTAATGCAAGAAGTTGTGTTGCATGAGAACAAATCATTTAACTTTAGCTCTTGTTGTCTCAAAAAAATTTGACTACTCTCTTAAATAAGGAGGAAGAATGTTGTTGAGTCCAAGAGTAAAATTGTGTTTCTTCTCTATTTTGTAAATTTATAATAAGGAACAAGATTGTTTTTTAGAGCAATTATATTGTGCTTGTGTCTAAAAATGTACTCGTTGCATTCAAAAGAGAATAAATCATTTGATTTGGAAATACTTACTTAGGGTAGAGTAGAAGTGGCACTGGTAGGTGTAATTGGCTATGATAGAAGTGAGAATTATTAGTAGTTGATATATTCAAGCATCAATATAATGGTTTATATGTAAAGTTTTATTTTTGGCAGTTTCTTTTCTTTCTAAGTTTGATTGATTAATCAAATGTAAAAGATTTTATTTCTGTGAGTTGCATAGGTGATTTAAAAAATTTATGGATACTTATATAAGTGAATGAATTTGAACTTGATTATGCTTCATAATTGTGTTTGTTTTTTTAAGTTAGAATATATTATTTAAATGTTTGTTTTGCATTTATTTAAAGGGGATATAGTATTATGGAGACTACATTAGATAAGAATTTTTTATTTAATTTTTATATTTAGATAATAAAAATTCAATTCTAAATATGAATCATAGATTTTTGGGCTTGAGGCTTATAGGCTACTCTTGCACTCTTAGGATGTTTCACCTAAAAGGAGAGAGATAAACGTCATGAAAAATAAATGTGGTTCACTCAAATTAAGATCTATATGATGTTATTAAGGATAAATGAGATTATCTAAATGCAACTAAGTAATGTAATTGACTGATTATGAATGCAAAACCTAAGAAATCTGCAATGTTTGAAAACAAAATGTGCTACGCAAGCATGAACTAAACATTAACAAATGCAAAACATAAATTAAGAAGGGTGAATTAGAGTGCACCTGGGCAGAGAATGAAGACTCTGGAGTGTCCTGAATGCTAACATAAATCACTAAAAATCACTGGTGGGACTCATTTGCCACTGATGGCGAATCAATCCTACTTCTAATGAAAACTTCTAAAAATTAGGTTTCTGAGTGTTGGGATCTGGAATATAACAAAATATATTTTTTCCAACCTTAAGGTGGACTCATTCGCCACTGATGGAAAATCAGTCCTCACCCAAAATTATTTGAAATCAGGGACCAGTTCTGTAGCACCAGATGTAAGCTTGTCTTCTTGCTGGGTTGACGAAATCAAATCTATAGAAAACGGACTGTAGGTTGTCTCCAAGCTTGAAATAGGTTTCTATTGACTTGAAACACTTTGTTGACTTCTTGTCCACTTTTGAACACCTAATTTCCTGATAAATATGCATAGAAAATTGTACAAACACACATACAAAAGGCGGAAAATGGTTAAGGGTTAGGTTATAGGAATTTTCCTTGGTCAAATCCCACTTTGGTAATCAAACCCTTACTGAAGAAATGGAATGAAATAAACAATGAAAAATGAATAAACAACATGCAAATGTCCTAAATTCACCAACCTTGTTGAAGAAATATGAAGATATATCAATGGCTACTCCAAGAATCTTGATTAATGCTTGATTGAATGATGCAAAGTGCTTAAATGCTTGAATGAATAAGTGAATTAGTGAACTTGGTGAATGTGGGTTAAAATGAGAAGAAAAACACTTATTTATACACACTTGTGCCTTATTAAATTGGTGATACATCATCAAAGGTTGACATAAGGTGATTTTAAATAAAAAACCAAAAAAAAAATTGAAATCTTTTGAATTTTGAGTCAAGAGGGACTCATTCGCCACACATGGCAAATGGGTCCCACCTTGGAATTGAATTTGGGTGTCAGGGATTATCTTGCATTTAATGTTGTTTGTCGGTTTTACATTAAAAAACACATTATCTTATAAGGGCATAAAGGGGTCAAATAAAGCATAAGAAAGGTGTAAATAGTGAAATTAAGCCTTGAAAAGCATGAAATCTTGTTACAAGACTTTACAAAACTTCAAAATAGGACTTGAGAAGTGATGGAAAGTTTTTTTTTAGGTGAATTGTAATGAATGGAGTTTAGAAAAGTGTAGAAATGTCTTACAACACTTCACAACACCTTCACAAGACATCATAATTTTAACTTTAAGGACCTAATGTGAATGTTTAAACCACACATGACAACATTAAATCAAAGCAAAATGGACCAAGCATCATGAATAAAGAGCTAAAAGACCATGAAAATGTGAAAGGGCAATTTTTCTACGATACATTTAGCCCCCACTTTAGTGAGAGGATGAACTTGCTTCAAACTCACACTAAAGTAGCCATGCATATCAAGAAGGATCCCAATGCACTTATGTTAGCAAGATGCAATGACAACAATCAAGAGGAATGATCAAGCCTCCAGGATGAAGATTCCTTGGAAAACTAAACATAAGAACAAAGGAATGAAAGTGTGAAATGAAAGAGAAGAAAAGAGAGAATTGAATTGAGCTTTGATTGTCATTCCAACTAGTTCTAGATTAGATCTAGGTTGTTTGTGAGAAAAAGAGAATGCATACTCACTCTCGGGCGACAGAACTCATGATGGTCCATCGGGTGAGAAGACCCAAAAAGGTAAGATACATACACTAGTTGGTATGCACTCGCAAACACATAAGTGGCTATGGGGAAAGTCGTGCCACTGAATGGGCTTCCCACTCAACCATATCAAAGTTATACCTCTTGCTAACTTTAACAAGGTGCTAGGAAGGAAAATGTCAGTTCGTGCTTCATGAGGCAAGCAAAGCTTCGTATGCTTAGAACTCATGAACAAAGAGCAAGGTACCACAAGCATGCAAGTTGCATTATGCAAGGTGGAAAAAATGAAAAATGCAAAAATGTAACATTTAAAATGTAAAAGATGTTCAAAGGAGTCTTATTAAGTTCATGGAAGGTCTGTTACTTAGGGAACATTGTGTCTAATGTTTGCAAGAGAGGATCAATCAAAGAATAGTATATTCACAACTTAGGGGATGTAGTGCGTCTCATCAGACCATCAAGAGGAATGTAATATGATAAGATAGATCACACTTATGAAGGACATTACACCCAATGTCATCCACAAAGTGACGAACGCATCGTATGAAGTGACAAGGCTATACTAAGAACCAAAAAAACAAATGAAATGATGCCAATGTATAAACGAAAAAAAGAATAAAATAAAAGGGAGTTTCACCCCAGAAAGGAACACACCAAACACATAAGGGTTCTATGGATTTGGGGTCAACATGTTTGTTGCTGCAATGTTTTTATGAAAGAGCTTAGAACTGTCATAATTCCCCAAAGCACATAGAACTTCAAGAACGACACAAAGAGAGTGAAAACAAAAGGAAAAGAAAGTTCGTTTTGGGTCAACAAGGAAGAGACATGTCAGTATCAATGCTTTGAATTTTCCCCACAAGGGAAACATAAGAAAAAAGAAAATGAAAAAGAAAAAGAAAAGGAAAAGATTTTGGGTCAACATGAAGGAGACATTTTGGTCTCAATGCCTTGAATCATCCCCAAAAGGAAAAACACAAGAAAAAGAAAAATTAAAAAGGAGAAGGGACTGATTGGGTCAACATGGAAGAGACATAGGGTGTCTCAACGCTTTGTGTCATCTCCAAAAGGAAAACACAAAACAAAAGGTGAAGAAGGAAATACATGACATATAGAAGAATAGAGGTACAAATAGAGGAAGTGTACAAAGAGAGAGAACATTAAACACATGTTATGGGGGAACACAATATGCACATAGAATCAAACCAAAGAAAAAGAAAAAGGAATATAAAAGACTAGTAAGGTGAATGCAAATCAACCATCCAACAAGTCATTCATCTCCCAATCATCTTCAATGTATTGCGACTCCAGTTGGCTGTCCAAAGGAAGAATTCCAAATTCTCAACTAGGAGATGTACCAGGTTTTTCACTTGGTATAGGAGATTTATCATTTAATCTCATGATAGATGAAAATAAAGAGTTTAAATATTGTTATGCACTTCTTCATCTATTTTTGTGATCTCCTCATCATCATCATCATCAAGATTGATTACGATAGGAGGACAAAGGGTTATTTCCAAGGAATGATGTATCAAAATTTGTGGCTATTGGATAAATTCATTTTGTTGTGAGGGATGAACTATATTATCTTTTGGTGGATCAGGAGGATGAGGGTGATCATCTATTTCTTCTTTCAAAGGTGGAGGTTGGTTTTCTTTGTTTTCTTCCATTTGAGACTTATGATGACACCTACAAGCCCTAGCACCACGGTTTCATTTTATTTTATTTTTAAGTTGTTGAGGTATAAGAGTGGGTTGATCCATCATAGGTTCCTTTTCTTCCAGAGGGGGAAGAATGAAATAAATCAAAGAAGACAGGTCAATCACTACTTTCTCTTTAGCTTTATACACTTGTTTAATGTGAGGCATGATGGGATTTGTTTCATTTTGTCTTGGTCATTTAAATGATGGAGGGGAAGTCTTTGTGCTAGGTTTCTCATGAGGTTGTATTGTTTGTTCAATGTCAAACTCAGGCCGAAGCATTTGTTTCATCAAGGATAGGAGTGGAAGAGGATGGGGACATATTATGAAGAGACAATTCAGCTATGCATTTGGCTTTGAACTTTTGATAGGTTATGAAAAAGAAGTCCTTTCGAGGGGTGATGGGTTCCATAGGTTCAAGCCAAAAGGATTCTAATGAAAAATTACCTTTAGAGGATAGAGGATTAAAGCCACTATGGTGTATGGTAAATATTTCATTGCCATGCAAAAACTTCAAACATATTAGAACAGCTGACGAAACTGCTTTCATCGTGCAAAGCCAAGGATAACCCAGCTATAAACGAAATTGGACTGATTGTGGAATGATAGAAAATGTTACCTCCAAATTTTTGGGTCCTATCTATAATGGCAGTATGATCGATCTGATTGTAGGGTACGCAAAACTAGTATGTGTTTTAATCCATGCAATTGGTTTGTTATAATCATCTTGATAGAGATTGTGTAATACTAAAAACTATTTTGTGATCACATTCTCACCACAGGTGGGATTTATTAATATCCCACTAGTGGGCTTATCATAAATTTTGTTTGCTATGTAAAGAGGACCATCGGGAAGCTTTTAAAGTATATGATGAGAAGAAAAAGTAATATCAAGATATTTTTTGGATGGGCCCTTACAAGGGACAACGTCTATCGTACCCACTTGTTCATCCATAGGATTAACTTGGGTAACTTTTGGAGTTATATCAGGTTGTTCAATATTTGTATCAACATTCATTACATTAGTGTTTGAAGCTTCACTAGCCTTGACAAATGAAACATTGTGTTTACGCATAGGATTGGTAAAAAATTGTAAATTCTGGTTAAGAGGTGCAATAGACTTATTGCCTTGATCATTGATAGCCACAATGGAAAAACAACCAGAATCAATGAGGTCTTGAACTAAGTGTTTGATACACTTACAATGTTTAGTTTCATGTCCATTTTGGGGATGGAAATGACAATAAGCATTAGGTTTAAAGGTTGGTTGTAAAGGCTTGGTGGTATCAAGTGGTTTAACGGTAGGCAAAGTGATCATTTGTTGCTGAAGAAATTGGTTCATTATGTTATGGAGGGTATCGGGTAAGGGAGTAAATTGTCTCTTTAGGTCCCCATAGTTAAAGGGCACCACTGCTTTAACAACTACCACTTGACTCTGAACAAGTTGGGTTGGTTGCGGAGAAGGCAGATTGAACTGTAAAAAGCCCCTATTTGGTTTTCTAAAGTTTTGCGCATTGTTTTGGTTGTTTTGTTTAGACTTCTCAGCTTGGCTAGAAGTGGACTTTGAATCATGAGTAGAAACTGACTTGTGATAGTCACCAAGGGTCGTGCATAAATGCATGAACAAAGGGAATTTTATCATAGTCAAATTATCTTGAAGGTGAGTGTGCAATTTTTCGATAAACATCTTCTATAGATGTGAACTAAGAATCTTGACATCAATTTGAGCATACAATGACTAATAACATGAAATGAAATTAGTTACTTTTTCATCAAAATTTTGTTTACATCACATTAAATCAACCATTGTCATTTTAGGAGTCATATAGACTTGGAAATGTCTTATGAAGGAATCCACAAGTTCATTGAACAATCAGATTGAATGATTGGGTAAGTTTGAAAACCACTCCAATGCAGTATCCTTCAAGGTCCTAAGAAATTTTTTGGCTATCAGCTTATCATCGAGGACAAAGTCACTGCACAAGTTTGTATAAGCATTGACCTGATTAGTAGGGTCTCCTTTACCTCTGTATTTCTCAAACCTAGGCATTTCAATTCCTTGTGGTATCTGTGTACGTAAGATCTCTAAGGATAATGGACTAATATGAACATGATATGTGGGTGGACCATTTTGACTTTGGCTAATGGTGGAGATTTTTTGTTGCATGGATGAAGCTATGTTAAAGAGATGTGTAATGATGGGATCAGTGTAAGTGGTATGAGGTGGAAGGGAAAATGGTGGAGTGTATGTAATGTTAGGGGAAGTGAAAGGGACACTAAGAGGGGTGAAGGTGGAAGAAGGAATATGTGATGCCACAAAAGAAATAGGAATGCTAGTTGGAATAGTGAAAGGAGTCACATGACTAACCTGTTGCATACTTGTTGTAACTTGAGGAGTGGTATAAGTTGGTATGGATGCTATGGTTGAAGGAGGAGGATTATGAGGTCCTCCTTGGATTACAAAATTGTTAGTTAACTAGGAAATAGAAGGAAAATGTTTATTGTATGTCTAAGCTATTATTTTCATAACTTGTAAGTCATCATCACTTTCAATAAAATGATGAAGGTTTTCTATTGCAGGTATAGCAGTGGTGGAAATGTTTTCAAGGGATAAATCTTGTTGTAAATGTGCAAAATCCTCATTAATACTAATGACTTTTTCTTGCGGAATGGAATTTTTTTGTGTTTCAACATTCATTGGATGGAAAGGTGAAGGAATAGTAGTGGTCTAGTGTCCATGCCTAATGCACCATTTTCCATACTAGGAGTAGGAGCTCTTGAGATCCCAAGGTCCACAACAAAAGTGCTATCGCGGGAAGCCATGAGTCTAGAACTTCATCTCACTAAAGTATTATCAATGGGGCACCAAACACTCATACAAGTACAACAAAAGATGGGGTGAATGCAAATGCAATGTAATCTAGGAGTGCAAAATGAAAATATCAAGAATTCTTCAAACTGAAACAAACACCAAAGAATAGAAATGTATTAATTACCTAGAAAAATGCCTGAAAATGCAATATGAAATGTGCAAGTGGACTGATTTGTCCAGGGTTGCGAATGATTCCAATTATGAGATTTTTTTGTGTTTTTCAAAATATTAAAAGTGATTTAAATGCTTTTCAGATGCAAACTAAGGATTCAAAAGCAGATTTTCAAGTTTCGAATGATATGATATGCAAAAATGAAGTCTAAATGAGTCTTTCACTAATGCAATTTTAAGAAACCCTAGGATGCAAAAATAATGCAAAATACAATGCAATTAAGTCCTAAGATGCAAATATAAATGAAAATTAGAATGATATGATGTTCAATATGCAAGTTCACCAAAATGAACCATAGATTTTTGGGCATGAGGCTTATAGGCTACTCTTGTACTCTTAGGATGTTTCACCTAAAAGGAGAGAGATAAACCTCATGAAAAATCAATGTGGTTCACTCAAATTAAGATGTGTATGATGTTATTAAGGCTAAATGAGATGATCTAAATGCAACTAAAGGTGCTGCCACAATAGTGGTTTAAACTTTTTAAGAGATCCCGATTTTTGCTAAAATCACATATTTTTAGAAAATATAATGATTTAAGCCTTGAAAAAATCCATTTAAAGGATTCCAATTGAAGAGGATTTGATCAAACCATCTTAGACCAATCTCCCTTGGGTAGAACCCCACTAGTTTTAAACCATACCTATAACAAAGTCTACTTTAGACATATCAAAATGTTGATAAAAAACAACTTTTGATTTACCATTTAGGGGATCAAATGAATTCATTTAAAATTTAGTTTTTGTATGTAGTCCTTATTATAAGCTTCCAAAAAAATAATAATTTTAATTAAATTAAATTTGATTATTATATTTATTTTTTATTTCTTGTGAATGTGGATTTTTGACCAAAATCAAGCTCTCTATTCTGTACATGTGGAAAAATAGAATATTATAAAAGGAGAATTGAAAAATATGAGTACACTAGATATTGAAGTCCTTGATCCAACAAAAAATTAAAAATTGAATCTTGATACATACAGAAAAAGTTGTGTTATACGGTTTTCCTATGTCTAAATTGTAGTTGGTTTGAATTTGAAACTTGATTAAGGAAAAAATATTCAATAAAACACTATTAAATCAATTGGAAGCACTAGATATCATAGTTATACGGTGAGCGTCACTCCTTAAAAATAGTGTTTACTGAAAAAAAACTAGTCTTTGAAGGAGATGGAAAAAGAAGTGAAATATGATTCCAAAAAAATTGAAAAAAATATATTTAGAATCTATAGACAAAATGCCAAAAATAACTAGATTGCATCATCTTCAAATTCCTCACTATTTAGCCACTGTAGGCATCCAAAATTGAAGATTTAGTTAGAAAAAATCAGCCCAGTGTCTAGTTTGGCCAAAAATTGTAAACCAATATTGTGAGCTCACCCCTAAGTAATGTAATTGATTGATTATGAATGCAAAACCTAAGAAATGTGCAACATTTGAAAACACAATGTGATATGCAAGCAAGAACTAAACATGAACAAATGCAAAGCAAAAATGAAGAAGGTTGAATCAAAGTGCACCTAGGCAGAGAAATGAAGAATCTGGAGTGTCCTGAATACTGATAGAAATCACTAGAAATCACCAGTGGGACTTATTCGCCACTGATGGTGAATCAGTCTTGCTTTTGATGAAAACTTCTAAAAATAGTTTTATGAGTGTTGGGATCTGGAATCTAGAAAAATCTAGTTTTCCAACCTTAAGGTGGGACTCATTTGCCACTAATGGAAAATTAGTCTTCTTCAAAAATTTTGTGAAATCAAGGACCAATTTTGTAGCACCAGATCTTAGCTTGTCTTCTTGCGAGGTTGACGAAGTCAAATTTGCATAACATGGACTGTAGGTTGTCTACAAGCTTGAAATACATTGGAATTAACTTGAAACACTTTGTTGGCTTCTTGTCCAGTTTTCAACACCTAATTGCTTGATAAATTTGCATACAAAATCCTGCAAACACACATGCAAAAGGGGAAAAATGGTTAAGGGTTAGGTTATCGGGATTTACCTTGGTCAAATCCTAGTTTGGTAATCAAACCCTTAATGAAGAACTGGAATGAAATGAACAAGGAAAGATGAATAAACAACATGGAAATTTCCTAAACTCACCAACTTTGTTGAAGAAATTTGAAGATATATCAATGGTTGCTCAAAGATACTTGATTAATGCTTGATTGAATGATGTAAAGTTCTTGAATGCTTGAATGAATGAGTGAATTAGTGAACTTGGTGAATGGGGGTTAAAATGAGAAGAAAAATACTTATTTATACACACTTGTGCCTTAGTAACTCGATGATACCTCATCACATGCCAACATAAGGTGATTTTAAATAAAAACCCAATTTTTTTATAAATATTTTGAATTTTGAGCCAAGAGGGACTCATTCGCCACACATGGTGAATTGGTGCCACCTTGGACTTGAATATGGGTGTTGGGAATTATCTTGCTTTTAATGTTGTTTGTCAGGTTTACATTCAAAAACACACTTAATTAAGCCTTATAAGGGCATAAAGGGGTCAAATAAAGCATAATAATGGTGTAAATAGTGAAATGAAGCCTTGAAAAGCATGAAATCTTGTTACAAAACTTTAGAACACTTCAAAATAGGACTTGACAAGTGATGAAAAGGTGATTTTTAGGTGAATTGTAATGAATAGAGTCTAGAAAAGTGTAGAAATATATTACAACACCTTCACAAGATGTCATAATTTTAATTTTAAGGACCTAATGTGAATGTTTAAGCCACATTACAACATTAAATCAAAGCAAAATGAACCAAGCATCATGAAGAAAGAGCTAAAAGACCATGAAAATGTTAAAGGGCCATTTTTCTACGACACAAAATAATAAATAAAAATTTATAGGGAATAGTAAGTGGAAAGGAAAGCTCACCTATAGATGCAAATTAATTATTAGATTTGCATAGTAGAGATGATAAACTCAAGTCAATTATAATTCCTTCTCTTTCCAACATTAGATTACATCACATAGAATTAAATAAATAATTAGCAGCAACATGGGATAATCTAAATAAATTGTTTGGGGCAAAAACACTTAATGTAAAGTTTTCTCTACAACATCAATTATTCAAGTTCAAAATGGAAGATAGAATCATAATGTCAAATCACATAAGTAATCTTAGATCTCTCATTAGGAAACTAGAACAAGTCAAGGCTCTTGTTGATGGTGATGATTTTAAAGCCATTTTGTTAAACAATCTACCTTCAAAATATAATAAAGTTATTTTTATACTTACTAAAATAACCTCTCAAACTTTAGAATATATGATCTCATTTCTTTGAGCGGAATAAAATAGAAATAATGTAGAAAATACAAATGTTGATTATCAACAGGAGAATGCATTATATTCTTGAAGACATAATAAAAAGTTAGGAACAAATAGTGGGGAAATTAATTTTTTTTACTATGAGAAATAAATTCATAGAGATTGGTCATGTAAAACTTGAGCCAAAGATGTTCTTAAAGGAAATCACAAAGATCAATCGAATGAAAGTAACTTAGTTTTTATTGAGGATGAGGATGAGGATCAACTAGATGATGATTTCATTAATAGTAATAAGATAGATTCATACTTTGAACCTTCACAATTATAGGCTAGAGGCACAAGAGAATGGAGGAATTTCATCATCTCAGGTTAGCTTCTTGCTTTGAGATGTTGTTCTGCATGAGGATCCTTTTTGCTCTCTTTCTTGATTTTATTGTTGATGCTAATGGATTTTAAGAATGCATATATTGTGACATTTGTTTTTTGAGATAGGAATGGGATGTGGTATTGAACTTAATATGGATTTTTTTGAGTGATTTAAACAATTGTGATCAAGAATAATACACTTTCGAGGGTTATCAAACAACTTGATGGAGCCTTATGGGTAAAAGCACAAAGTTGCATCATATTTTATAAAGGAAACGTCCAACACTGATCCAAATTTTAAACTCAAGTGACTAAAAAGTGGTATATATGTTTTGAATTTTGAAATGATGTAAAATAATAAAATATGTTTTTTTTAGTATATTTTATGTTTGTATTTTTTAAAAAAATTAAAAATTATTTGAAACTAGTTTTTAATAAATTAACACTATAATTTAGTTGCTGATAATGAAAAATGAAGTTGCATGAGACATCAAACTTTTTATAGTAAATCTTATTTTTTTCTTTCAAATTTTTTGTGTGTATTTATAACTTGAAACTTTAGTGCTTGGATTTTTTTTTTTTCCAATTTTGATAAATATATATTTTTAAATAAATATTAAAATGTGCGTGAATCAAAAAAGTAGTTGTTTCCATCAGACGCCAACTTTTATATTAAATATTTATCTAAAATGGAAAAAAAATTATACCATCTTGAAATAGATTCTTTTATCTAATACATCATATTTTATTTTTTCAAAAAATTTGAATAAGTTTTAGTATTTTTCCTTGGAATGGTAATCAACCTAATATTTTGTGCTGAAAACCTACTTTTAGTAAAAATAAAATATAAAATATAAATAATAATTATACTATTAAAATAAATATATTTTTGAAAACTAAACTTATGGATCTACAAAAGGATATTTTTACATTTAAAAAAAAATGTTATTTACATTAGTAGGAGTTATTGAAACTTCAAGTTTTTAAAATAATTTTTATTCTTTTGGTAAATTGGACTCAAAGTTGTGCTCCATATATTTTTATCCAACAATTTTAATTGAGAAAGTTGTGGAAGTATCTAACTTAGCTAGAATGAATCTTACTAGATCATATGTTTGACCAAAATTGATTTTTAGTTAGAAATACTTAAACTAAGTTGTGTTGATAAGTTGACTAAAAGTATGACACAACTTTGTGCTTTTACCCTTATCGAAGCTCAATACAGATTATTATCGAATAATTTGGTACGGTTATTAGAAAACTTGATGGACCTCTATTGTAGCTCAATATAGATTATTGTTGAATAATCTAAGAATTAGTGATTCAAGAGTTTGAGAAAGTGATAGTACAAGAACTCAAGAACTTATCTCAAAGCTAGGGTTAGGGTCGCAAGAATGATCTCACAAAGAAATTCATATGCTAGGTACCTTCTAAAGGCACGTCCACCTACACACAAAGAAGAAAAAAAATGTTGGGTGGTTGTATAGGGGCTTGCCTTAGTCAAACCCCCCCATTTAAGTGTTTCCACCTCCACGGAATACCAAGAAAGCGAGTATGATAAAGAAAGTAATGTAATGAAGAATACTAAAACACTACAAAATAATAAATGTGCTTACTCAACCAAGTAATAGAGGAGAGGAATGGGAATCATACCACCTCCACCAAGAGAACTCAAGGTTAATTGAGGAGAGAATGAGAGTGCTTGAGCCTTTGATGCAATGGTGTTGTCCCAAACTTGCTCTACTGAAGTGATAGAGTGAAGTTGTTGCAATGGAGTGCAAAAGTGCTACTAAAAGTGCTTGAAAATGCGAGAACAATGTGAAGAAGTTGATCTAAATGTTTGGAAGAAGTTGAAATGCATGTAGAAGGGGGAATTTGAAGGAGAGATGAAGAAAATGACCATATTCAGGTTGATTGGCCGAAGAGGTCATTACAAGTCAACTGCCAATGAGAAGCGTAATGCCTCTACAAGTTCAAGCATAGGAATATGCCAGGGACATACATGTGCCACGGGGATGTCTACGCACTGCGTGGGAATACCCAACAAAAATTCCCCCATCGACACTCAAAACAAGTTCCAAGTGGGATGAAAGTAGTGGGCTTAGATGTAATTAATCCTCCAAACTTGGGTTTCTAAATTGGAGAAGGAAAAAAGGGGAATTTGTGTAAGGGGTGAAAATTCACTCCTATGCATTTTTCCCCCACTTTAGCAAGCACAAATACTGATGAGTTATCCGATAAAGTAGATCAAAGAAGATTAGTGTTAGAAATTTATACATGAACCATTGAGGAAGAAAACCATGATCTGACAAACTTGAAGGTACAGGGTAAGTGAAGGACCTCATAGCTTCTCAGAACTATGAAGTTGAAGAAAGAAAGTGTCTTACAGGCCCTCGAACCTACAAGGAGGAAACCCCCAAGATCTCTCACATGGAGGAAGCCTCGTGAAGTAAGCACCTTATAGGCCCCTATACTTGCAAGGAAGGTGTCCCCCAAGAACTCTCATATGGAGGATACTTGGGAAGCATCCCCGATGATCTCTCACATTCCCTATAGACCTACAGACCTTTAGGGAAGGTATTCTCCAAGATCTCTCCCATGAAGAATACCCAAGGAAGATCCCTACAGACCCCTAGACCTATAGGGAAGGTAACCTCCAAGATCTCTCACATGGAGGAACCCCAAGAAAGTGCTCTATAGACCCACAGACCTATAGGGGAGCTACCCACAAGATCTCTCCTATGGAGGAATCCCAAAGGAATTTCCCTACAAGCTCTTAGACCTGCATGGAGGTATCCCCCAAGATCTTGTACATGGAGGAAACCCAAGAAAGCAGACTTTGCAAAGTCCAGATGTGGCCACATAGGCAAGTAAGTGGATAGTCGTTCATACCATTGACAATTTGGAAGACCTTCAAAGGGGTCCATTGGGAACCCATCATGAAGAAGAGGTCCACTCAAGGGATGCATAGTTTAAAAGAATATATTTTCTTTCTCAAATCAATCCATCATCAAGGGATCCTTTTGAAAGATGTTCACTTCATCAAGGAATTCAAATGGAAGAATATGCCCCCATGTGAGGGGAAGGTCAAAGTTGTTCCCTCTTTGGAGGAAGGATTTCAAGTCCTTTCTTTATGAATTCGTGAAGGAAACATGTATATGTATAATAATAGTATATAAATGAACTATCAGCAACCCCTTACTATATCAAACCATGTGAAGAATGCATGAGAAAACAAAGTAAAAAAGTAAAATTGGGTGAACATGAAAGGGGAGCCTAAATGCCCCCAATGCTTTGTATTCTCCCCAATTTATTGAAAATCAAGCACAAACATGGAAGAATGATGATACAAATAGAGGAAGGTTTACGACACAAAAACCATGCCTGTATCCAAGCACCAATGGGCATGAAAAGGGTCATCTAGGCACACATAGCATGATCATGGGGAAACACATCAAAAAACACACACAAATACACAAGATCAAGAAGGGGCCTCCTCCTAACACTGATTAACCAAAAGGTCATCCACTTCCCACTCTAGACCATCATAGGGGGAAAGACGATGAGCCTGTAGTGATGGGATGTTAAGAGGAGGAGTATCTAGCCCTCCTACAACAAGGGCTAAAGAAGAAGACCTCACAATGTATTCTTCATCGAGTTCTTATGGAGCTAGGGTCAACAATTTCATGAAGATCGCTGACAAGACTAGAACTTCATCCATAGAGTTAAACATGCACCCTACAGGAGCACCATGTCGAACTTTAGCAGACGGGGTAGGCTACGCCAAAGATTCACCACTAGGCTTGTCAAGTGACTCAGGAGCGGTGATGAACTCAAGGGAAGTAGGACTAGTTTCTTCACTAGGACAAAAAAAGTCAGCATGTGAACACCTTGTGAAGAAGGTGAGATCCTCTTACGTCCTTCACTGCTAGAAGGAACAAACTTCACCTTTTTCTTCATCGGAGGAGACAAAATCCCCACAAATGAGGCTAGAAGTGCAGAGGAAGAGGAGGAAAGAACTGCAGCGGATACAATTGAGGTATTCATCATATCCATGGGCTTTGGGAAAGGATGGATATTTGGAATGGACATCAGCAAAGGTGGATCCACCAAAGGAGCAATGAACACCTATACCCCTTTGGGGTTAGGCGCATTCATACTCGCAATGGAAGTCAGAAGAAATGCAAAATAAGATTGAAGAGAAGTAGAAGGAAGGGGATAGGAAGACACTGTGAGAGGTCCTAAAGCAGGGGCGGCCGTCTCTTCCTCCTTCCTTCATGAGACTGTGCCCTACTCAACTATAAGAGCCTTTAGCTGGTGGTTGCGCTCACGCATAAGGAAGTTTCTACAACTCTTTGGGTTGGAGGCTAGAGGCTATGAGGGAATAGAAAGCTCCTTCTCAACCATGGGAATGTCCACTACGACCATCTCTAGCAGAGGAACGTATTCCTAAATGGGAGTAGGAGGAGCAGGTTGAGAAGTGGTGGGGGGAGTTGGCTCAAGAGCCTCAACAGCGGGCCTCTTCCTGTTCACTACTTTAGGAGCAAAAGCGATTGGAGGTCGCGGATCGAATTCCCTTTGGGAACCTTTCTTTCTACCATATAAGTAATACCACGGTCTAGGGTATTCATTAGGGAGATTTGAGATCCTGAGCTTGGGCCTATGCCAAGGAGGTATCATCAGACTTAGCAAATAGCCATTGATCTGAATCATCCAATACTCCTCCCAAGAAAGGGGAGAGGATGAGGTATTTTAGAGAAAGGAAACCTTCTCTTTGCCTTTACAAGAAGGAGAGGGAGCGAGCATGGAATTCTCCTCTCCCTTTTGGGAAGGGGGAGTGGTCGGTGTAGACTTATCCTTCTCCTCTTGGGAAGAGGAGGTGACTGACTGTTGTACCAGATGAAGGGATAGTTTCAAATGCCCCTTGCCCGTAGTCTTATAATTTACATAATTCTTGTAAAGTAGGTCCATTCTCAAAGGAAGTGGATCGACTGGGGCAGGCCAAAATTGATCCTACATATATCCACCACGGGACACCGGGGGCTGGTATATACTGTCATGCACCACATGCATGGCACCTTCATGGGAAAATATTAAACATTTGTGAACAACAGAGGTGATTCCATTCATGGAAGATAGCCAAGGTATTCCTAGCTTCAACCTGAATAAATTTGACTCCAAAATAACATCGAAAACCATGTCAATAGCCCTAGGTCCAAAGCTAGGACAAACAAAGTTATCGAGCCGTATGGTTTGAGACACATACCATCATTCATACGGATGGTGGATTTTGTTTCTTCATATTCTTCCCTATGTAATGAATTAAGTACCAATGTTTCTTCTGTGATGACATTCACATGGCTCATGGGGTCCACCAAGATCCCTATCACAATGTTACCATCGAGGCGGGCAAGAATGTAGAGGGGAGAGGGTTTGTTGTTTAATGGAAAATCTTGTGATGTGAATATTATGTCTGGCAAACCGGGTGTAGGTAGAGTAGTAGACGTCACCATGATCATGTTAACATAGGCCTTGAGTTGAGTAATAGAATTAGTGTGATCGATAATCATGTTAGCAGAATGTGATGGAAATGGGTTCGTGTACATTTGCAATTCACTATTAGCTTTCACCACTGATTTGTTAGCATTTTGTTTACTCCCATCGAGACGAATGGTACAATCCTCGATGTAGTCATGTATCTCATCATGCAACCACATACAATGTTTGGTATCATTTCCATTAAATTGATGGTACTGACAATAAGTGCTTCCATCATACCAATTAGGGTAAGGCTCCTTAAGGGGCTTCAGACTCGGCAAGGTTATGATCTTGTCCTTCAACAACTTCTGTAAGATAGAAAAAAATAAGATTCCAGTAACTTTGTGAACTTTCAGTTACATCTAAGGTTGTTGTCATTAGAATTAGCTACTACATTCGTAACGGCCTTACCTTTCCCAGAGATTGATACGATGGACTTTCCCTCAGAATGGGAGCGCAAGGAGGATCCCCTGAACTGAACAACCATTTGTTGGTACTCTCATAAGGCTACACACAAATGCATGAAAGAAGGGTACTTCATAAGGGTGAACTTCTCTCACCAAGGCCTTTGTAAGCTCCCTATGAATACCTTTTGTACATCATAATCAGGTAACTGATACAAGATTTGTGAAAGAAGCACTTGATATCACACTATGAAATCAATGGTTTTTTTGTTGTCTCCTTGTTTACATTGGACGAGATTTGAAAAGGTCATCTTCGGCCCAATACTAGCCTGAAATTGTCTAAGGAATTGATTTATAAGTTATTTAAATGATAAAATAGAATTTTCAAGCAAGAAACAATATCATTCTAGTGTTGTATCATTAAGTGATTGGAGAAACAATTTTGCCATTAATGCATCCTAGTGGAAGAAATCAGTGCACAAGGCGTTAAAGGTGGACACATGTTTCTACAAATCCCCTTTACCACCATATTTTTTAAACTTAGGGATCTCCATTCATTGTAGGAAGGGAGTATTCAAAATTGTAACCAACAATGGACTATGTCGGAAGAAGGGTTAAAAGATAGGCTAGGAAAAGGCTTGGGAAAGACTTGCCAACTGGCTCTGCATCTTACCCACATCTAAAGAAGGGTGTATAGAATAGGTTCATTAGAAGATAGAGGGCTAGAGGAACCTACTCTGAAACCACCACCAAATCCACCTCTAGAACCTCCACCGGTGTGACCTCTACCATGACCACTACCAGAACCACCGCCACTAGTAGGGCCTCCACCAGAACCATCGTCGCTTCTGAAGCCACCACCATGACCTCTGCTAGAACCACTTACACCAGTACCACCTCCCCTGCCAAATCCACCAGCACTACCAAAGTCTCCACCACTCATCCTTCCAAAACCCCCACCACTAGAGGTGACAAGAGGGGTAAAGCTAAAGCCGAAGGGGACCTTGTTCACTTTGATAGTTTCATATTTTTCAGAGATAGAAGGGATGTTGATAGAAGGGATTGTGTCAGACATGTAGACAAATGTGGGAGGCATCGATACTCCTAATTGTCCTTCATAATCCTCAAAAGTGGCTCCTCGCATAACACTAGCAATTTTTGAAGGAGCACATGCTTCTATGAGACTAGTAAGACTAGCCAGGAGTTCTAAGCCTATTCAATCTTTTCCAATCATGTACTTTAATTCACTAATGACCCAAGCAGCCCTAGCCATCTTCGAGTTCCTTTACAAATGATTTTCTAAGTCACCCATCCCTTTGCTAAGGGTGGAGACATATTCTGAAGGGATTTGAAGAGCCTCATACTCATCCACCGACAATGGTGTAGGAGACGCAAGAGGAGTGGGGACATAATTTTCCTCATCAAAGAATCCTACCTCACCCCTTGACAACTGCTCATGCGTGGACACACTAATGGCGAGACCAAAGAAAAGGCCTATAGAGAAATCAATAATGAGCTTTGTCCTTTCCATTGGGAGGTGTGGCACACTTCTCTTAACAATATACTCAAAAGTTGTGGACTGGGTTGTGATGCTCATAAACGTTCACAATGCTCAGGAATACAACAGTCATGAAGTACATAGGGCAAGTCTCAACACCAATGGGTGAATAGACATTGGTTCACATTGGGTTCACCAAAAATGTAAGAGAGGGGGACCAACCATGTTCAAGTCCCTAGCTAACAGAGGGCCAAGAGCGGATGGCTTCCCTAACTTACCTTAGCTTAACGAGGTGTTAGGAAGTGCAGGATAAGAATGATGAGGACTATAAAGTCCTTAAATCACTCTACAAACCCAAAATACAAAATAGGGCTAGTCGAGCTAATTTTCAGGTTCAACACTACACCTCAAGAAGCTCTCTACCTGAGGACAGAAGCACAGTCCTTAGATGACAGCACACTACACTGGCATCTCTCAAGTGTGCTTACATCCATATGAATAGACAACTAAAGAGACAAGGTCGAACCTAGGAAAACAAGCTAATGGCCCAGGTAACCACTACTAAAGGGCCAAAATAATGCTATTAAGTAAAAAAAAAGTGCTCTAATATGATAAAGTGAAAAATGTGAGAGTTAGGGTGGAAAGAATGATCTCACAAAGAAATTTGTTTTCCATATAGCTTCCAAAAGCACTTCCACCTACACACAACGAAGAGGAAAATTTTTGGGTGGTTGTACGAGGGCCTACCTTAGTCAAACCCCCATTTAGGTGTTTCTACCTCCATGGACAGCCAAGAAAGTGAGTATGATAAAGAAAGTAATGTAATGAAGAAAACTAAAACTCTACAAAACAGTAAATGTGCTTACTCAACCAAGTAATAGAGGAGAGGAATGGGAAGCTTACCACCTCCACCAAGAGAACTCAAGGATAATGGAGAGAATGAGAGTACTTGAGCTTCTATTGCAATGGTGTTGTCCCAAACTTTCTCTACTAAAGTGATGGAGTGAAGTTGTTGTTGCAATGGAGTGCAAAAGTACTGCTAGAATCTCTTGAGAATGCAAGAAGACTGTGAAGAAGGGTATGTGTAGGATCATCATGGAAAAAATAGGCCCTTAAGTGGCAAAAAATTTAGAAAAATCAGAGTTAGGAAACTTGACGTAAAATTTGAATAAGTTATCTATATTATTTCAAAAATATGTAAGAATGGAATTTGTAGCAAATTGAATGTATTTTCTAAACTACTAGGTTTTTTTTTTTTTAAATCTATTTGGTGAAAATTTCAAGTTTCAATGCAGTAGTACTTAAATTTCAGGGAAAAAATAAGAAGTAGGTGTTTGTCTGACCACCCTAACCACAATAAAATGATAATATTTTTTTATAAGATTTTAGATATAAGTAGAGGACTCATGTCTCGATGTGATGCATATTTTTATAATTTTTTTCCAAGTAAATAATTAATTTTGAATTTTTTATTACAACTTTTTAAAAATATAAAAACTCGTATGTCTGACCACCTTAACTTGGTCAAAACTTCATGAAATTCATTTTTTTTTAGTCTTTTAGTATGCAAAGCATAACATGTGATGCATGTTTCATATTCAAAAAATGTGATACCGTTTGAAATCTATAGATTTTTTCAATCAGCATATCAATTAGGACTTTAGTCATAATTCAAATAGAAAATGAATAATAATTATTTATTAAATTCAAAGTAAAGCATAATTTATATTGGTGGAAATTTGAGAATCTCCTTTGAAAACCCTTTTCGTTTCATCAATTTTGGGTAAAAAAAAGTCGTCAACCACATACCCATCAAATCACCACTTTTTGGCCCATCATGATCCTACACATACCTAGAAGTTGAAATGAAAGCTTGGAATAAGTTTAAATGCATGTATAAGGAGAGAATTTGGAGAGATGAAGAAAATGGCCATATTCAGGTTGGTCAGTCAAAGAGGACGTTACAACTTGACTACCAATGAGAAGTGTAATATCACTACAGGTTCAGCCGCAGGAATCTTCCAGGGACGTAAGCACGCCATACAGGCATCCTCGACAAAAATTCCCCCACTAACGCTCAAAACAAGCACCAAGTGGGATGAAAGTAGTGGGCTTAGATGTAATTAAGCCTCTGAACTTGGTTTTCTAAAGTGGAGAAGGAAAAAAGGGGAATTTACATAAGGGGTGCAAATTCACTCCTATATAAAGGTCAATTATAAAAATTTGAATGCTAGGCTGGATTATGTGGGATAAGGGCACAGACACCTTAGTCCAACCCTATTTAGCATGTTAAATGTTCATCAAATAAATATTTATAGTTTCTTAGAGTTAAATCAATCTCTTGAAAATAAAAGTTAAATGGGTAATTAAAAATAATAATTAGACACAGACAATTAGAAAGGATCAAAAAATAATGTGAAAATGTTAGGGTGACATTTTATGACACTACAGTGTCTATTAGAAATTCCTATTACATTGGTGATTGTCTCACAACTATGTAGTGTGATGTTATTCTTCTATATTAATAGCATTTCATCTCTTTATATATGTATTGTTGTTCCTTGATCAATCGTGTATTTTACCTTCATATGGTATTAGAGCTGATAAAAATTATGGCATGAGATGTGTGAAATTTCTACAATAGATAGTGGTCTTCATAGGTGATAAAAAATGGTGCTAAAATCTAATTTATAGATAATTGGAAAAATCCATTGGCATGGGCTTCGACAAGATCTCTATCATTTAATTTAATTATAATTGTTATCTTTTGGCCAAGAAAATTATCAATAAAGGAGGAAGAAAAAGAGAATGCATCGCCAACATCAATATTATTTTCTTCAGAGCCGAAGACACACTACAAGCACTGGCAATGATTGATATAGATTAATGAGTGTCTAATAAAGTTAAGGCCTTGGTCCAAATTTTCATAGCAAGGTACTTGAATTGAATTAAATTTATGTTTTCATTGTGGCCCTGGAACCAAGGATGTCAGAGTTCCAATAAGGGAAGATGAATAGAAAGCATGATGTTCAAAGTTTCCTTTAAGTATTGTATATAATCACAAAAATGAAAAAGAGACTAATGCAAGAAGTTGTGTTGCATGAGAACAAATCATCTAACTTTAGCTCTTGTTATGGCAAAAAAAATTGACTACTCTCTTAAATAAGGAGGAAGAATGTTGTTGAGTCCAGGAGTAAAATTGTGTTTCTTCTCTATTATGTAATTTTATAATAAGGAACAAGATTCTTTTTGAGAGCAATTATATTGTGCTTGTGTCTAAAAATGTACTTGTTGCATTCAAAAGAGAATAAATCATTTGATTTGGAAATACTTACTTAGGGTAGAGGAGAAGTGGCACTAGTAGGTGAAATTGGCTATGATAGAAGTGAGAATTTTTAGTAGCCGATATATTCAAACATCAATATAAGGGTTTATATGTAAATTTTTATTTTTGGCATTTTCTTTTCTTTCTAAGTTTGATTGATTAATCAAATGTAGAAGATTTTATTTTTGTGAGTTGCATAAGTGATTTAGTAAAATTTATGGATGCTTAAATAAGTGAATGAATTTGAACTTGATTATGCTTCATAATAGTGTTTTTTTTTATAAGTTAGAATATATTATTTAAATGTTTTTTTTCCATTTATTTAAAGGGGATATAGTATTATGGAGATTACATTAGATAAGAATTTTTTATTTAATTTTTATATTTATATAATAAAAATTCAACTAAATATGAACCATAGATTTTTGGGCTTGAGGCTTATAGGCTACTCTTGCACTCTTAGGATGTTTCACCTAAAAGGAGAGAGATAAACATCATGAAAAATAAATGTGGTTCACTCAAATTAAGATCTGTATGATGTTATTAAGGCTGAATGAGATTATCTAAATGCAACTAAGTAATGTAATTGACTGATTATGAATGTAAAACCTAAGAGATGTGCAATGTTTGAAAACACAATGTGCTACACAAGCATGAACTAAACATTAACAAATGCAAAACATAAATTAATAAGGATAAATTAGAGTGCACCTGGGTAGAGAATGAAGAATCTGGAGTGTCCTGAATGTTAATAGAAATCACTGAAAATCACTAGTGGGACTCATTCCCCACTAATGGTGAATCAATCCTGCTTTTGATGAAAACTTCTGGAAAATAGGTTTCTGAGTGTTGGGATCTAGAATATGACAAAATATAGTTTTCAAACATTAAGGTGGACTCATTTTCCATTTATGGAAAATTAGTCCTCACCCAAAACTCTGTGAAATTAAGGACCAATTTTGTAGCACCATATCTAAGTTTGTCTTCTTGTTGGGTTGATGAAATCAAATCTATAGAAAATAGACTGTAGGTTGTCTCCAAGCTTGAAATAGGTTGTTATTGACTTGAAACACTTTGTTGACTTCTTGTCAACTTTTGAACACCTAATTTCCTAATAATTATGCATACAAAAGTCTACAAACATACATGCAATTTAAGGGGGAAAATGGTTAAGGGTTAGGTTATAGGAATTTGACTTGGTCAAATCCCACTTTGGTAATCAAACCCTTAATGAAGAAATGGAATGAAATGAACACGGAAAGATGAATAAACAACATGCAAATGTCCTAAATTCACCAACCTTATTGAAGAAATATGAATATATATCAATGGATACTCCAAGATACTTGATTAATGCTTGATTGAATGATGCAAAGTGCTCGAATGCTTGAATGAATGAGTGAATTAGTGAACTTGGTGAATGTGGGTTAAAATGAGAAGAAAAACACTTATTTATACACACTTGTGGCTTAGGAAATTGGTGATACATCATCAAAGGCCAACATAAGGTGATTTTAAATAAAAAACCAAAAAAAAAAAAATGAAATCTTTTGAATTATGAGCCAAGAGGGATTCATTCGCCAGCAAATGGGTACCACCTTGGACTTGAATTTGGGTGTCACGGATTATCTTGCATTTAATGTTGTTTGTCAGGTTTACATTAAAAAACACACTGAATTAAGCCTTATAAGGGCATAAAGGGGTCAAATAAAGCATAAGAAAGGTGTAAATAGTGAAATTAAGCCTTGAAAAGCATGAAATGTTCTTACAAGAATTTACAAAACTTCAAAATTTAGGACTTGAGAAGTGATGAGAAGTTGATTTTTAGGTGAATTGCAATGAATAGAGTTTAGAAAAGTGTAGAAATGTTTTACAACACTTCACAACACCTTCACAAGACTTCATAATTTGAATTTTAAGGACCTAATGTGAATGTTTAAGCCACATGACAACATTAAATCAAAGAAAAATGGACCAAGCATCATGAAGAAAGAGCTAAAAGACCATGAAAATGTCAAAGGGCCATTTTTCTATGACACATTTAGCCCCAACTTTAGTGAGAGGATGAACTTGCTTCAAACTCACACTAAAGTAGCCATGCATATCAAGAAGGATCCCAATGCACTTATGTTAGCAAGATGGAATGAAAACAATCAAGAGGAATGATCAAGTCCCCAGGATGAAGATCCCTTGGAAAACTAAACATAAGAACAAAGGAATGCAAGTGTGAAATGAAAGAGAAGAAAAGGGAGAATTGAATTGAGCTTCGATCGTCGGTTTAACTAGTTATGGATTAGATCTAGGATAATTGTGAGAAAAAGAGAATGCATACTCACTCTGGGGTGACAAAACTCATGACGGTCCACTGGGTGAGAAGAACCAAAAAGGTAAGATACATATGCTAGTTGGTATACACTCGCAAACACATAAGTGGCTATGGAGAAAGTTGTGCCACTGAATGGGCTTCCCACTCAACCATATCAAAGTTATACCTCTTGTAGCTAGCTTTAACAAGGTGCCAGGAAGGAAAATGTCAGTTTGTGCTTCATGAGACAATCAAAGCTGCATATGCTTAGAATTCATGAATAAAGAGAAAGGTACCACAAGCATGAAAGTTGTGCTATGCAAGGTGGAAAAAATGAAAAATGCAAAAATGTAACATTTAAAATGTAAAATATGTTCAAATGAGTCTTATTAAGTTCATGCAAGGTATGTTACTTAGGGAACATTGTGTCTAATGTCTACAAGAGAGGATCAATCAAAGAATATTGTATTCACAACTTAGGGGATGCAATGTGTCACATCAGACCATCAAGAGGAATGTAATATGCTAAGTTAGATCACACTTATGAAGGACATTACACCCAATGTCATCCACAAAGTGATGAATGAATTGTATGAAGTGATAAGGCTGCACTAAGAGCCAAAAATACAAATGAAATGATGCCAATGTATACCCCCCACTTTAAAGGAATTGCTACACATCATTTTGTGAGAAATTACTTTAAAGTCCAAGTCAAGGAAAAATCCAAAAAAGAAAACAAGACATGAGAGCTAACTAAAAAAGCCCCTATGCCAAGTCATATGTTTCTAAGTTAAGCTGCACCATGTAAACAAAAAAAAGAACAAAAGAAAAGGGAGTTTCCCCCCAAAAAGGAACACACCAAATGCATAAGGGATCTATGGATTTGGGGTCAGCATGTTCGTTGCTACAATTTTTTTATGAAAGATCTCAGAACTGTCATCATTCCCCAAAGCACATAGAACTTCAAGAATGACACAAAGAGAGCAAAAACAAAAGGAAAAGAAAGTTCATTTTGGGTCAACATGGAAGAGACATTTCGGTCTCAATTATTTGCATTGTCCTTAGAAGGGAAACACAAGAAAAAAAAAATGAAAAGGAAAATCTTTTGGGTCAACATGAAGGAGAAATTTGGTCTCAATGCTTTGCATCAGCCTCAAAAGGAAAAACACAAGAAAAAGAAAAATTAAAAAGGAAAAGGGACCGATTGGGTCAACATGGAAGAGACATAGGGTGTCTCGATGCTTTGCATCATCCCCAAAAGGAAAAACACAAAACAAAATAGAAATAAAAAGGACCTTTTGGGTCAACATGGAATTGACATAGGGCCTCTCAACACTTTGTGTCATCCCCAAAAGGAAAACACAAAAAAAAGGTGAAGAAGGCAATAAACGATGTATAGAAGAATAGAGGTACAAATAGAGGAAGTATACAAAGAGAGAGAACATTAAACACATGTTATGGGGGAACACAATACGCACATAAAATCAAACCAAAGAAAAAGAAAAAGGAATATAAAAGACTAGTAAGGCGAAAACAAATCAACCATCCAACAAGTCATCTTTCTCCCAATCATTTTCAGTGTATTGCGATGCTAGTTGGCTGTCCAAAGGAAGAATTGCAAATGTCAAACTAGGAGATATACTAGTTTCTTTACTTGGTATAGGAGATTTATCATTTAAGCTCATGATAGATGAAAATAAAGAGTTTATATTGTTATGCACTTCTTCATCTATTTTTGTGATCTCATCATCATCATCATCAAGATTGATTACGATAGGAGGACAAAGGGTTATTTCCAAGGAAGGATGTATCTAAAGTTATGGCTATTGAATCAGTTCATTTTGTTGTGAGGGATGGACTGTATTATCTTTTGATGGGTCAGGAGGATGAGGGTGATCATCTATTGCTTCTGTCTTGAAAAGGTGGAGGTTGGTTTTCTTTGTTTTCTTCCATTTGAGACTTATGAGCAATGACATGATGACAACGCCTACATGCCCTAGCATCATGGTTTCATTTTATTTTATTTTGAATTTGTTGAGGTATAAGAGTGGGTTGATCCATCATAGGTTCCTTTTCTTCCAGAGGGGGAAGAATGAAATAAATCGAAGAAGATAGGTCAATCACTTTCTCTTTAGCTTTATACACTTGTTTAATGTGAGGCATGACAAGATTTGTTTCATTTTTTCTTGGTCATTTAAATGATGGAGGGTAAGTGTTTGTGGTAGGTTGCTCATGAGGTTGTATTGTTTGTTCAATGTTAGACTCAGGCTGAAGCATTGTTTCATCTAGGATAGGAGTGGAAGTGGACGTGGACATGTTATGAAGAGACAATTCAGCTATGTGTTTGGCTTTGAACTTTTGATAGGTTATGAAAAGGAAGTCCTTTCGAGGGGTGATGTGTTCCATAGGTTCAAGCCAAAAGGATTCTAATGAAAAATTACCTTTAGAGGATAGAGGATTAAAGCCACTATGGTGTATCATAAATATTTCATTGCCATGCAGAAACTTCAAACATTTTTGAACAACTGACGGAACCGCTTTCATCAAGAAAAGCCAAGGATGACCCAGCTGTAGACGAAATTGTACTAATTGTGGAATGATAGAAAATGTTACCTCCAAAGTTTTGGGTCCTATCTATAATGGGAGTATGATCGATCTAATTGTAGGGTACGCAAAACCAGTATGTGTTTTAATCCATGCAATTGGTTTGTTATAATCATCTTGATAGAGATTGTGTAATACTAAAAACTATTCTATGATCACATTCTCACCATAGGTGGGATCTATTAATATCCCACAAGTGGGCTTATCATAAATTTTGTTTTCTATGTAAAGAGGACCATCAGGAAGATTTTAAAGTATATGATGAGAAGAAAAGGTAATATCAAGATATTTTTTGGATGGGCCCTTACAAGGGACAATGTCTATCATAGCCACCAGTTCATCCATAGGATTAACTTGGGTAACTTTTGAAGTTATATCAGGTTGTTCAATATTTGTATCAACATTCATTACATCAGTGTTTGAAGGTTCACTAGCCTTGACAAATGAAACATTGTGTTTAGGCATAGGATTGGTAAAAAGTTGTAAATTTTGGTTAGGGGGTGCAAAATACTTATTGCCTTGATCATTGATAGCCACAATGGAAAAACAACCAGAATCAATGAGGTCTTGAACTAAGTGTTTGAGACGCTTACACTGTTCAGTGTCACATCCATTTTGAAGATGAAAATGACAATAAGCATTAGGTTTAAAGGTTGGTGGTAAAGGCTTGGTGGTATCAAGTGGTTTAACGGTAGGAAAAGTGATCATTTGTTGTTGAAGAAATTAGTTCATTGTGTTATAGAGGGTATTGGGTAAGGGAGTAAATTGTATCTTCGGATGTGTCCCCATAGGTAAAGGGCACCACTGCTTTAACAACTGCCACTTGACTATGAACAGGTTGGGTTGGTTGTGGAGAAGGCAGATTGAGCTATAAAAAGCCCCTATTTGGTTTTCTAAAGTTTTGCGCATTGTTTTGGTTGTTTTGTTTAGACTTCTCATCTCGGCTAGAAGTGGACTTTGAATCACAAGTAGAAACCGATTTGTGATAGTCACAAAGGGTCGTGCATAAATGCATGAACGAAGGGAATTTAATCATAGTCAAATTATCCTTAAGGTGAGTTTTCAATTTTTTGATAAACATCTTCTATGGATGTGAACCTGGAATCTTGACATCAATTTGAGCATACAATGACTGATAACGTGAAATGAAATCAGTTACTTTTTCATCAACATTTTCTTTACATCACATTAAATCAGCCATTGTCCTTTTAGGAGTCATATAGACTTGGAAATGACTTATGAATTCATCCACAAGCTCATTGAAAAATTGGATTGAATGATTGGGTAAGTTTGAAAACCACTCCAATGCATTATCCTTCAAGGTCCTAAGAAAATTTGTGGCTAACAGATTATCATCAAGGACAAAGTCACTGCACAAGTCTGTATAAGCATTGACATGATTAGTAAGGTCTCCTTTACCTCCGTATTTCTCAAACCTCGGCATTTCAATTCCTTGTGGTATCTGTGTGTGTAAGATCTCTAAGGATAATGGAATACTACGAACATGATATGTGGGTGGAGAATTTTGACTTTTGCTAATGGTGGAGATTTGTTGTTACACATGTGGATGAAGCTATGTTAAAGAGTTGTGTAATGATGGGATCGGTGTAAGTGGTATGAGGTGGAAGGGAAAATGGTGATGGAGTGTATGTAATGTTAGGGGAAGTGAAAGGGACACTAAGAGGGGTGAAGGTGGAAGAAGGAATATGTGATGCCACAAAAGAAATAGGAATGCTAGTTGGAATAGTGAAAGAAGGAGTCACATGACTAACCTGTTGCATAGTTGTTGTAACTTGAGGAGTGGTATAAGTTGGTATGGATGCTATGGTTGAAAGAGGAGGATTGTGAGGTCCTCCTTGGCTTACAAAATTGTTAGCTGATTGGGAAGCAAAAGGAACATGTTTATTGTATATCTAAGCTATTCTTTTCATAACTTGTAAGCCGTCATCACTTTCAATCAAATGATGAAGGTTTTCTATTCCAGGTATAGCAATGGTGGAAATGTTTTCAAGGGATAAATCTTGTTGTAAATGTGCAAAATCCTCATGAATACTCATGAATTTTTCTTGCAGAATGGAATTATTTTGTGTGTCAACATTCATTGGATGGAAAGGTGAAGGAATAGTAGTGGTCTAGTGTCCATGCCTAATGCACCTTTGTCCATACTAGGAGTAGGAGCTCTTGAGATCCCAAGGTCCACAACAAAAGTGTTATCATGGGAAGCCATGAGTCTAGAACTTCATCTCACTAAAGTATTATCAATGGGGCACCAAACACTCATACAAGTACCACAAAAGATGGGGTGAATGCAAATGCAATGTAATCTAGGAGTGCAAAATGAAAATATCAAGAATTCTTCAAACTAAAACAAAGAAATAACAACAGAGAATAGAAATGTAGTAATTAGATCTAGAAAAATGCCTAAAAATGCAATATGAAATGTGCAGGTGGATTGATTCTTCCAGGATTGCGAATGAGTCTAATTATGAGATTTTTTTATGTTTTTCAGAAAATTAAAAATGATTTAAATGCTTTTTAGATGACAACTAAGGATTCAAATGCATATTTTCAAGTTTCGAATTATATTATATGCAAAAATGAAGTCTAAATGAGTCTTTCACTAATGCAATTTTAAGAAACCCTAGGATGCAAAAAAAATGCAAAAGAAAATGCAATTAAGTCCTAGGATGAAAATATAAATGCAAATTAGAATGATATGATGTTCAATATGCAGGTTCACCAAAATGAACCATAGATTTTTGGGCATGAGGCTTATAGGCTACTCTTGTACTCTTAGGATGTTTCACCTAAAAGGAGAGAGATAAAAAAAATGAAAAATCAATGTAGTTCACTCAAATTAAGATGTGTATAATGTTATTAAGGCTAAATGTGATGATCTAAGTGCAACTAAGGGTGCTGCCACAATAGTGGTTTACACTTTCTAGGAGATCCTGATTTTTGCTACAATCACATATTTTTAGAAAATCTAATGATTTAAGCCTTGAAAAGTTCCACTTAAAGGATTCCAATTAAAGAGGATTTGATCAAACCATCTTAGACCAATCCCCCTTGGATAGAACCCCACTAGTTTTAAACCATACCTATAACGAAGTCTCCTTTACACATATCAAAATGTTGATAAAAAAACCACTTTTGATTTACCTTTTAGGGGATCAAATGAATTCATTTAAAATTTATTTTTTGTAAGTATGTAGTCCTTATTATAAGCTTCCAAAAAAGTATAATTTTAATTAAATTAAATTTGATTATTATATTTATTTTTTATTTCTTCTGAATGTAGGTTTTTCACCAAAAATCAAGCTCTCTATTCTGCACATGTGGAAAAATAGAATATTATAAAAAAAATTTGAAAAATATGAGTGCACCAGATATTGAAGCTCTCTATTGGTTTCTGAGTGTTGGGATCTGGAATTGGAAAAATCTAGTTTTCCAACCTTAAGGTGGGACTCATTTTCCATTGATGGAAAATTAGTCCTCTCCAAAAATTTTGTGAAATCAGGGACCAATTTTGTAGCACCAGATCTTAGCTTGTGTTCTTGTCAAGTTGACGAATTTAAATTTGCCTAAAATGGACTGTAGGTTGTCTGCAAACTTGAAATACATTTTAGTTGACTTGAAACACTTTTTTGACTTCTTGTCCACTTTTCAACACCTAATTACTTGATAAATCTGCATACAAAAGTCTGCAAACACACATGCAAAAGGGGGAAAATAGTTAAGGGTTAGGTTATAGGGATTTACCTTGGTCAAATCCCACTTTGGTAATCAAACACTTAATGAAGAAATGGAATGAAATGAACAAGGAAAAATGAATAAACAACATGCAAATGTCCTAAACTCACCAACCTTGTTGAAGAAATTTGAAGATATATCAATGGCTGCTCAAAGATACTTGATTAATGCTTGATTGAATGATGCAAAGTTCTTCAATGCTTGAATGAATGAGTGAATTTGTGAAATTGGTGAATGGGGGTTAAAATGAGTAGAAAAACACTTATTTATACACACTTGTGCCTTAGTAGCTCGATGATACCTCATCACATACCGACATAAGGTGATTTTAAATAAAAACCTGAAAAAAATTGAAATATTTTAAATTTTGAGTCAAGAGGAACTCATTTGCCACACGTGGTGAATGGGTCCCACCATGGACTTGAATATGGGTGTCAGGAATTATCTTGCATTTAATGTTTTTTGTGGGGTTTACATTAAAAAAAACACTTAATTAAGCCTTATAAGGGCATAAAGGGGTCAAATAAAGCATAATAACAATACAGGAGAATGAAGCCTCTATTGTAGCTATCTACAAAACCATAATGTGAGGAACTGCATCCTACAACACAAATTCACTAGTTGTTCAAAAGTCCTCTAATCTAGCTTCTTCTAGAAATCAAAATCAAGGGTAAATGTATGCCCCCCTTGATTATGCTTGCTTTATGGAGGTGGAATCCAGGTATCATTCTAGCCACATAAAATAGGGTAAGTCATATCATAGGTTATTTGAAAGTACCATACCATATAATGATAGAAATTTGATGAGGACGAGATTGGAATCATGATTCCAATGCAACAATTGGTGTCAAAAATGGAGCTCTCGATCACTTGTTATGTTGATTTGAATGAAAGGAACTTTTTAAACCCTAATTTAGCTTATATAAGAGTAAAAAGTGAAGTAAATTTTAACTATTTTATCATTTACCTTCTTGTAGCTTGAGTGTGGTGAAGAGTGATTGAAGATGATGAGCCAACAAGACTACGTGTCTGCAAGACTAGATGTCCTATGAGATGAAGTGGCAAGGGGCGAGCATTATCATCAGGTGAGTTGATTTTTCTGCCTTAGCTTTGTCCTTACAAATTTATTTTATTATTTTTATGCATTTCTAGGTTAATATAGGGCCTTGGAAGAAAAGTTCGCAAAGCATCCCTTTTTTCACAAAGTGTCCCCTTTTTTCGTAAAGTATCCCTTTTTTCACAAAGTGTCCCCTTTGTTCACGAAGTGTCCCCTTTTTTTGCAAAGTGTCATGTTTCTTCATGAAGTGTCCCAAAAGGGGTTTAAAGTCTCTAGGACCCTTAAGAGAGTACACTAGAACAACATTAGTACACTTTTTGATTGTTGATGTAAGGATTTAAGATTTTAGAATGCTTAGAGGACATAATTTTTACTTTTTTTGTTAGATTCCTACCTATTCGTGGAAGCATCTGGGTGGAAGAAAGATTAGCCACCTCTGAGACCTAGCCCCCACTCTTTTAGCAGAGGACAAAAATATCTTACAGACTATGGGATTATACTAGGCATACCTCATGCCCCCATTGAGGTACCACGATCCTATGTTGATAGCACTAGTAGAGCGATGGAATACAAACACATGCACGTTTCATCTTCCTACCAATGAGATAGCCATTACACTAGAGGACATACATCGCATACTCCAAGTTCTGACTTGGGGCAAGAGGGTATGTTTCCTAGCAGAGTAGTCATTCTGGGAGATGAAATATGATGTGCAATATTTCCTTCAAGGTCCAGTGCATTATGGTATGGTGAGGCCATAGATCGATCTAGCGATGTCACTATATTCATGGGCCCTACTGGTTGCATGGATTATAATATTCACAATTGCACTAGTACTTGTCCCTGACGGCTAGGGAGCACACATAGAGAGAGGACTAGTACACATGATTTAGAGGATGGCAGAGCATAGGACCATGTATGTCTGGGGGTGAAACATCCTAGCGAATCTATATTATAATCATGTATGTCTGGGGGTGAACAAATGCAAAGCAGAAATGAAGAAGGTTGAATCAAAGTGCACCTAGGTAGAGAATGAAGAATCTGGAGTATCCTGAATGCTGACAGAAATCACTAGAAATCACCAGTGGGACTTATTCGCCACTGATGGTGAATCAGTCTTGCTTTTGATGAAAACTTCTGAAAATAGTTTTATGAGTGTTGGGATCTGGAATCTAGAAAAATCTAGTTTTCCAACCTTAAGGTGGGACTCATTTGCCACTGATGGAAAATTAGTCTTCTTCAAAAAATTTGTGAAATCAGGGACCAATTTTGTAGCACTAGATCTTAGCTTGTCTTCTTGCCAGGTTGACGAAGTCAAATTTGCATAAAATGGACTGTAGGTTGTCTGCAAGTTTGAAATACATTGTAATTAACTTGAAACACTTTGTTGACTTCTTGTCCAGTTTTCAACACCTAATTGCTTGATAAATCTGCATACAAAATTATGCAAACACACATGCAAAAGGGGGAAAATGGTTAAGGGTTAGGTTATAGGGATTTACCTTGGTCAAATCCCAGTTTGGTAATCAAACCCTTCATGAAGAACTGGAATGAAATGAACAAGGAAAGATGAATAAACAACATGGAAATTTCCTAAACTCACCAACCTTGCTGAAGAAATTTGAAGATAGATCAATGGTTGCTCAAAGATACTTGATTAATGCTTGTTTGAATGATGCAAAGTTCTTGAATGCTTGAATGAATGAGTGAATTAGTGAACTTGGTGAATGGGGGTTAAAATGAGAAGAAAAATACTTATTTATACACACTTGTGCCTTAGTAACCCGATGATACCTCATCACATGCCAACATAAGGTGATTTTAAATAAACACCCAAATTATTTTTGAAATATTTTGAATTTGAGCCAACAGGGACTCATTCGCCACACATGGCAAATGGGTCCCACCTTGGACTTGAATATGGGTTTTGGGAATTATCTTGCTTTTAATGTTGTTTGTCAGGTTTACATTCAAAAACACACTTAATTAAGCCTTATAAGGGCATAAAGGGGTCAAATAAAGTATAAGAATGGTGTAAATAGTGAAATGAAGCCTTGAAAAGCATGAAATCTTGTTACAATACTTTACAACACTTCAAAATAGGACTTGACAAGTGATGAAAAGGTGATTTTTAGGTGAATTGTAATGAATAGAGTCTAGAAAAGTGTAGAAATATTTTACAACACCTTCACAAGATGTCATAATTTTAATTTTAAGGACCTAATGTGAATGTTTAATCCACATTACAACATTAAATCAAAGCAAAATGAACCAAGCATCATGAAGAAAGAGCTAAAAGACCATGAAAATGTCAAAGGGCCATTTTTCTACGACACAAAATAATAAATAAAAATTTATAGGGAATAGTAAGTGGAAAAGAAAGCTCACCTA
>VDFB02095682.1:0-10040 GCA_007258455.2 Sequoia sempervirens | reverse complement strand
TCTTTAGTGAACTTATTAGGATCATACACTTCCTCAATGGATGCGACTTTATCACTGTAACTCCATAGTAGAGTCATCAAAATATTCTCTATTACATCTTCATCTATCAGAGTACCACCTTGATTTTTAACTTCATTCACTACAATATCAACCCTCTAAAAATAGCTTGCAATATCTCGACCTTCTTCCATTTTCAAGTTCTCATATATGTGCTTAGTTGTTAGCTTCTTTAACAATTTCACTCTATCATTTATGTCATGGATATCTTCCAACTTTTTCCAAACTTCATAAGCAGTTCCCAAAGAAATAACCTTTGTCCGCTTAGTCTGAGATAAAGCACCATAGATTGCATACCTTGCTTTATCATTTTCCTCAGGCGTAAAATATAATCAGAAGAAGGACCACTTGTTGGTGCAACATATTTGTCTCAATAACTTTCTGTGTCTTAGAATTCAAGAGAGATCGAAAATCTTCATCTCGACTTTCTAGTCACTATAGTGATCTTATCAACACAAGGATCGACAATTTGTGTGCCATCAAATCTACCTCAAGCGTTAAGCTCTTCTCCAAGGAACCAAAGCTCTAATACCAATTGTTGAAAGGCACAAGACAACTAAGAGGGGGGGTTAATCAGTTGTCACCAAACTCAATCACAAATCTCAAACACTTATCAAATTCACATCCACTTTATTATGTTATTAAGTATGAACATAAAATGCAAATAACATAAAGCAATATCAACACAAGAGACACTAGATTTACGTGGAAAACCCAATAAGGGAAAAACCACGGTGAGGATTAACTCACAATATAAAGTAATTAAAATCAATTTCAAAGAGGCTCATTGTCAAGGGCCCACCGCCTAAAAAATTTATTCAGACATAAGACTCACTATCCAACAAGGAGGCTCACTAGATCTACAGATATTAAAAAGCTAACAAAAAATTCACCACAACAAATTACACACATCCGCAGCCTTGATTAGAAGATTGTAGACACCATCAACTCGCTGCTTTCAGGAGTCTAACACATTAAAGTTCTGCCGCCTCAACTCACTTTCACACACTTCTTTTCACACTTGTGGCATGTTTGATACCTCAAACCATAACATCTCAACTTTGGATTTCATACCATCTAAACCTTAGAAACTTTCTCTCAAAGGTTGCACACAATTTCATTTGCAAATTCAAATTAGGTCGGCAACTCAACATCTCTATATAGTGGAAGAGAAATGAGAGCGACTCAACCAACACTTAACCAAGACCCAAAACAACGGTTAGATCAATGACATGCTTCCCACTGACACTCTCTATCCTCGCATGACGCAAAACACCTGTGGTGGCCAAACCTAATGAAACACAATGAACTTTGAAGTACATAAGCCCGCAATGAGAATATTACATAGACTACATAACACGCCTTCACTCAAGCACTAGAACACATCTCAAATACCTCCGCATTCATCTCGCAACAAATGCATCAACCTTCTCATATATAGAACACCTTCCATCACCCATCCAAACTGCATGCACACACACACAGAAACATTGAAACTTGTCTTCTAGAGCCCCAAACCATGAACTCCTTTGATAGAACATAGATGACACCATTTCAAGCCTTCTTCCAAATCTGCAAGACTAGAAAAAAACTAGCGAAGGACTGCGGAGTAGAAACATTTCTCCCAGTCCACAGATAACAACTCTGCCAGACTAGTTCACATACCGGTGAACACAACTTTCACTCTTCATCAAACCAGAAACTATAAACTAGGATATATCACCAATAGATGCCCATAAACAACACATCAGATCTACAAAAGCATAGGATCCACACATAATAAATGTGGAGCACAAACCAAAGCACATTATAAACACACACAATTCTGTCTTCACTATTCCTCAAAAGTACTTGATAACTCATCATATCAGCACACCTGCAACACCATAAAGATAGCTCCATGTACTCACAATATCTCAACGGTATCTCAACTATACATGCACAACTTGCAATCACTTAATTCCTTTCTCTGCAACAACCTATACTGTGTTGACATCAATGACAACACCACCATACTCATTCATACTTGCAATAGTTTTTATGCACCTTTTTGCTTAAAAAATTTGAAAACCACTTTAGTCTAACCCCATTGACCTTGATTTGAACCCAATTGACATGCTACAAGCCCTTGTTCATTCAATGTTATAGGTCTTGCCACATGCCAGGGGGGTTCAAATATATCATAATCCTATGTCAATAGAGATGATGCCACAATGAAAGTGACCCTCCTTCTAACATAATGGTTAATTGATTATGAAAGATTATATTTTCTTGTTTAACCTCCCCCTCTTCTCTTATTTAATTTTAAGATCCAAAAAATTCCTTCCTACACAATTAAAATGTTTTTTTCTTTAAATGAAATAACCTATAAATATCTATCTTAAAAACATTTCTATAACTAAAAAGTTCTAATATCTCCTTAAAAAATCAACCCCACATTAATTAATTAGAAGGCTTAATTTGCAATGACATATGATTCAATATATTATAATATCTTTGTTCCAATATGAATGATACTAACCACTAGACTACCCTTAAGCTCAACACCTCCCACCTTAACCATCATGATTGTCTTGCTTCTCTTATCTCCATTTGGAACAAAACCCCTGGACCTCAACTTAAATCTGGTTGGTTACAATGGTGGAATGAATCTATTATCCATTGCACCACCTTCCTAAGATCTTATGGGAAAAGAATGGCTAGATAAATATCTAGAATGGAAAAAACATTAAGATTCCAATTCAAGAAAAGAAAAATTCTTGTAAATTCAACACTAACATCTCTCTTCAACATGCTATGGTTGTTGATGAAAACAAAACTTAGAAGATTTGAATTTTATTGAGGTCGAGGAGCTTAACTAAGGGATAGGATTCATTGGATGAAATAAGGAGACAAAGGAACAATTTTTTTTTTAGTTATCTCAAACACAAACATTCTCAAGAAAGAATAATGTTTATATATGATCAAGAGGGACACAAACATTACAATCTATATGATATCAAATCTATCTTTTTTTAGTGCTATCAATAGTTGTTTATGGATCCCACTAAAGGTGATCAAATTCAAGATGTTATTGAAGATATGGTTGGAAATTGCATTCCTAATAAGATTGATCTTGAACAACAAACCTACTTAGATCGCTTGTTCACCCTTGAAGAGTTTGATGCTTCTTTGAAACATATGGTTGACGCAAATTTTTTTGGTATTGATGGCTTACTTGCAAAATTTTATAAAACAATGTGTCCATTCATTAGGGAGGACTTATATGAGGACTATATAGAAGCCTTATCACAAGGATCCTTGGGTTCCTCTATTAATTAAGGGTTGATTAAATTAATTACTAAAGGAAAAAATGAGAACAATATTTTAGGGTGGAAACTGATTACTCTTCTTAACACATCCTACAAGATTATAGCCAAAGCTATTTCTAAAATAATTAAACATATAGTGCAAAAAATTGTATGGCTCGAGAAAATTCATTTTATTTGAGGAAGACTCAGACTTGATGACTTGGTGCTAGCTTGGGAAAGTATGGAATGAACACAACATACTAGACAAAATTGCCTCTTGATCAAATTGGATTTTGACAAAGCTTATGATAGGATTAAGTGGTAATTCATATTAAAAATGCTTAAATGGTTAGGCTTTGGTTCCAAGCTTAGCACCCACTCCTCTTTGTCGATTCTAATGCTTTCTTAGCTATTAATGGGTCAATCTCTCAAACATTTCCTCTTCAAATATTAGTAAGGCAAGGCTACCCTTTAGTTCCTTTCCTCTATGTCCTCACTACTGATGCTCTTGGATACCTTTTAATTCATGAAAAAAAGTAGAACCTCATCCATAATAATTCTTTACCTAGTGATGAATTTGCTCTTAATTCTCATTTTATTGATGATAGCTTATTATTCATTCAAAAATACCATGAAGAGCTTAGCAACACCCTCAAAGTCTTGACCCTATTTTGTTCAACTATTGGCTCCCAACTATCTCTTAACAAAACTGAATTTTATATGACTTCATCTAATCAACCACCACCTTGAATACCCCCACAATGGAAATTCAATAGCCATGGTGTTATTTCAAGATACCTTGGCATCCCCTTTAGGATAGGAGCTTCATTATCTAAAATGTGGAAGTGGTTCATACACAAATTAAAAAGAAAGCTTGAACTATGGTAAAATAAATTTCTCTCTATGGATGGACATATTCAAATTGTAAACGAAATCCTCATAGCCAGTCATGTTTACATTTCATCATGTTGGCTTCAAGTTCAAAAAGAAGCTACAACCAAGTAACTCAATTAATTAGAGGGTTTCTTTGGGGAAAATAGAATAATAAAAAAGGCCATCTAGTTGCTTCATGGGTGTATTATATTTAACCAAAAAATAAAGGAGGTTTATGAGTGATTGATCCCCTTACACAAGGGATCTGCGCTATAACCAAATGGATTACTAGATCCTTTCATGAAGCAACCCCATAGAAGTCTCTTATTAGACATATAATAGCTACAACTAAAGCCAATAATTCTTGGAAAGAGGTTGGGTGGAAAGATAAAATCCTTATGGAAAAATACTTTAAACTTTAAGGGTCTAGACAAATTTTAAGCATATGAAGAGCGTGGAAAAAAGTGTCTCCTCGTCTTGAATGGAAAGGATGAGACCTTAGTCATGGGATGAGCCTCTTTACTTCATCTATTTGGTGGAATAGACTGATTTGTGTACATGACCAATCTCTTTCTATTAATCCTCATTTGCATCTAGAAAAATCTTATTCATTTAAAAGACATCATCAAATTCAAGGACATTTGGGAGTTCCCATCATCAACTTGGAAAAATGACTTGCAACTCAAACATGATTTGAATTTGTCTAATGCTCTAATCAATGACATCCACAAGGTGCATGATGTTGCCCTTGTAGATCTTAATTGAAACTTTATACTCCCATTTCATGCTATTTTTTAAAGATTGTAGGTGGCTTTTAGGTTTTAATATATAAAACTTCCCTTTGAAGTTAATCTACAATAAGCTTCTTCCACAATCCAAATGCAACCAAAGTTAAATTTTAAATGGAGAGTGAATTGGTTTGAATCCAAGTGGTTCAATTTGAGCCTCGTTGTTTGGAAATCCAAAGCTGAAGCTAAAACACAATTTCTAGCATGGAAGATTATCCATTATAAAATTAATGTGGGAGAACGCCCCACCTTTCTCTCTACCCACTCCTCCATATGTCCTTTTTGTCACAAGTTAGAAAACATTAAACATGCTTTTTGGATGTACAAGTATGCCTGGGAAATTTGGCAAATAACTTTAGCCTTTATCCCTAGTATATTTATTAGAAAATTAAGATGTAAATCATGTCACTATTAAAGCTACATTGTTCACAAAATATGGTTTCAGAATCTTTTCGTCAATGTATCCTATTGTATATTTGGAAGCTTCAATGTAAAATAATTTTTTCTAATGCCTTCCAACTTATTAAAGTAATTATGCATGATTTATTCTCTAACATTATCTTGCAACAATCAACACTCGTTAGAGCCTTGAAAGAAAAACCTCAATTACAATTCAGAACTCAAGAAACAAATAATTCAAGTGCAATTCCAACTGACAGCGATTGCTAAGAACCACCATAAATATCTGCTCTATGAAAATTGTTAAAGAGGAACAAGTTCTTTATACTCTTGAAGAAATGTGATATCTATTGTATTTTAATTTGCAAGTTGCAACTATTTAGTCATATGAACTACTTCATGCTAATTTACTTTGTTGTTGAATCATTTTTTAAAGGTGCTTTCTTTGTCTCTTACATTCTTCTTTATTATCAATATATGCATTTTTCCAATTAAAAATAACTAGCAATTGCACCTTGGTGTGCAATGGGTATGCCGAAGAGGTGTGGTTGTGGAATGTCAATTACGTAAAATCTTTGGGCTATTTTTACATACATTTGTGTACTAGATGAGGTGAATTGGTAAAATAATTTGAAATAAGAATTCTTTATAAAAGTAAAAGGTTTTAATTAGCTATATCATTGTGCAGAGGTGTGATAATCTCTAAAGTTGATTCAAAGAGTTCCTGAATGGTGAAACTAAGCCAATCTAAACTAAACTAAGATCTTTAGTATCACTACTTAAAACCAAAGAAAATGAGAATGAAAAATCATACAATGAAATTTGCATATCTCTAAAAGAGGGAGTGAATGAATTATCTTCACACTTGTACCCATCACCACAAAAGCATGCAAAAAATTGTTTCTAGAGACTAAAAATACTAATGCTTAAGTGACACTGCATGTTTTAGAAGACACTTAACATCTTCCACACCATTTATTATGGACAGTTTTTACTTTTGCTGTCTTTTTTATAAATTTTTCTTAATATCTCTTACAGATGACAGATGTAAATCTGTCTAAAAAAATTGACACTCAGTTGTATAGTAATAAAAAAGGCTTTCATTATAAGAAAACATTCTTTTAGCATGTACGCTGTTAGGTTGTTCTGGATGCTTTGATGGATGTCCATACCGTGTTCCAATGCTCCTATTGAAAGTTTCTATAGCTTTTAAAAAAAATCCATTTTGTGCATATCCTACAATTATTGCATTAAATGAGATAACCTCTCTTCTAGGCATTCTATCAAACAGTTCACGTGCCTTTTCTATGCTTCCACATTTTGCATATATGTCTACCAGAGCATTTCCAACTATAATATCTGAAAAAAGCCCTCCTTCCATGATGCTTTGACGGATGTCCATACCCTGTTCCAGAGCTCCTATTAAATGCACATCCTTGTAACACAATTGGCATCCATGATGAGCGCATCAGATGTTCGTGCATGATAACATATCTGAAATTCATGCATGAAACACTTTTGACACCCCATTTAATATGGCTTAATTTATGATTTTAGTGACAAATATATAACAAACACAAAAATTGCAGAAATACAAAATATTGCGACAAAAATTTCAGAGATACAAAATATGTATTAATCCTCCAATTTTTTCATTGATAGAGAGATTGGCGGGGTTGCTGAGCAGCATATTGTAAGAAATGTATAATACCATTCTTTTGCCTCAGGAGCTCGACAGTGCCTGGTTGAGATCACCGATGTGTGATCTTGATCTTCAAAAACAGTGCTTCCAAAATCAATCAACTTCATTTCACTTGAATTTGGTAGCCTCATTAAGTTGGTCCTTTGTTGATCTCTTTCGCGCCTTCTAAAATAAAAGATAATCAAAATCTATTTCTTCTAGGAACATGATTAAGTATAAAATTATATAGTCCATAATCGAGAGGGCAAGAGTATGTCATCATATAAAACCCTCAAATTTTATTTCCAAGCACCACCAAATGGAAAATTTTCTCAGCCTTCTAAAAATAAAAAGATAATCAAAATCTATTTCTTTTAGAAACATGATTAAGTATAAAATTATATAGTCCATAACAGGGCAAGAGTATGTCATCATATAAAAACCCTCAAATTTTATTTCCGCCACCACAATGAAAATTTCAGATCGATGGGCTTCCCCGTCAAAAATCAATGGAAAGTCATGGTTAGCAAGAGTAAAAGTCAACAAAACCTCGTAATGAACAAAGTAGTTAAATTCTAAGATAATCTTAAATGATTCAATTAAAAATTCCCACGCCCAATTGTTGTTTATCAAATGATTTCATAATATTAACACTTGTTACCGGAATCGGCCCTTTACCCTGCCGATTTCGGGTACGGATACGTATGCAAATGGATAGATGTCAGAATCGCTGAGGAATCAAACAGGGTACTGGATTTTTGCGTCTGAAACGCATCCGCGTTTTTCTTCTGTTTTCATGTTGAGGTGGCGTTTTGCAGAGAGTTTCCGAGGTCTTTTGCACGGGTTTCAAAAATTTATGCAACGTTTTCGTGTGAAAAAAACCCGAAAAAACCCTAAACATGTTGATTTTGTCTGCGCCCATCGTTTTTGCTTGTTTTGTTCTGCACGAAAACCCTAAGCACGCGATTTTTTTGACACAGTGACTTCTTCCATGTGGTGAGCGATTTCTTTCAGGTTGCGAACGGTCGATTGTAGCAACTTGTAGGTGATTGTGGGTGGTTGCAGGTGATTGCGAGTGGTTGCAGCAGCGAAATATTCCACATCTGCACGCGTTTTGTTTTTTAATTTTTTGTTTTAAATCTTTTTCTATGTTATGTAATTTATAGACATAGTCTATAAATTCAATTATATTATTGTATATAAATTTATTATTATATTATACATTTATAATTTATAAATTTAAATTTTATTTTTTAATTTATAATATAGGACCACTACGTATTCATATTATAATATTATTATTAATTTATTTAATAACATAATATTATATAATATTAAGTATATATATAATTATAATAATATAATTTTATAAATTAATTATATTATAATAATAATATTAATAATTTAATATAATTTAAATAATATTACATAATATTAATAATTTAATATACACATTTGTATTTTGTCAAATTATTAATTCTTGTTTTTACTTTTTAGGCTGCAAATATGTCTATATCTATAATTTTTATATGTTTTATGTACGGACGTACCCAGACGTACCCACACCAAAAAAAAAATTTGCCAGACTCCATGCACTGCATCTGCACCCGCACTCCGATCTTGCAGAACTTAGCATTAACATCATATACAAGAACACAGCAATCAGCACCACGGTAAAAGGCAACACGAAGGCTCTGAAATCTCTCCTGGGCCCCTGGCCAGTAGTATCCCTTATCTTCCTTGAAAGAAGGTTTATAGAAAAACAAGGAAGATCAGTCTGTATAATATATATTCAATGCTCAGCCGAACAAAAGAAAATCCTCAGACAAGATAGAAACCTAGTATCTAAAGGCTACTAGTTAATCGAATCCCAGTTCATCGACCAAACACATTCACCAATGGTATTGTTATTATGCAACTGCTAGTGTTAATGATGAGAACCGATATTGTTATTGTTATTATGAATATCATGTCTTAAGAAATAAGAACATTACCAAACAAAAATTGAATCAAAATGTCTATGGGCAATAAATACTGACCTGCAGTGTGAAAAGCCTGTCCTCAAACTGCACTTCCTTGTTCAAGAAATTAGCTCCAATTGTTGCTTTATACTGATTTCTGAATTTCTTGTTTACATATCTCTAAAGCACTTAAGGATAACAGGTGAACTAGTCCTAACTTCGACTAGTACAAAAATAGGGAAATAATGAACTCTTTCTGTGAGCTAATTTAACCATGGAATCCCTCAAAAAATACTTTTCTCTCAAGCGAATGAGTTCTGATCTAAATTAAATTATCTGTAGAAACACTCAAGTATTTCTTACTCCACAATTCATGCCTGAAAGTTCAATTAATTCAACACCAAACATTGCATGTTTACATAAATCAATACTGTTACTTCTGTTAAATTAAAATTAGGAACAACCAGACAGTTTTAATATTTTCCCATTAAAATTAATGAATCTTGACTTAGTTTAGCCACGTCAAAACTAGGCACAGCAAAAAGATTTAAATTTCTTTCCCTCATAATTAAGGAGCCTTGACCTCATTTAACCACACGTATTAGCACTTGAAAAGATCACTTACCCCAGTTACATCAAGTTTTTGACCTGGGGTACAAATTTGAAGGCACCATGGTGTAATGGTAATAGGAGACACTTAAAAAGTGCACAACAGGTTCAAACAATAAGTTAGATCATAATACCGATGGACAGGTGCTAAGATTGTGGTACAACAAAAATGAGGCACATCCAAAATTGACCTTTGTTGACAGATCTTAAGAATGTGTTCCACGCAACCCTTAATCCATATTGAATTAAAGGTGGACACATAAACTCACCCAAGATTTACCGTGAAAGCCATAAAAAAAAGCTTTAAAACCTGCAGGAACTTTCCAGAAGATCATTAGCTGCAAACTACTGAGCTACTACCTAATGCAACTCCAACAATGAC
>VDFB02095681.1:0-26689 GCA_007258455.2 Sequoia sempervirens | reverse complement strand
TATTTTCTAAGCATAATATGTGTTGTTTACTAGTTGAAAATTCATATTAACAAAGAATTTTTATTTTTAAGAGTCTAGCTTATAAATCCATTGAATATGAAAGTATAAAAAAATGTATGAAGGATTCCTAAGGTGTGTTGAAGAGAAGAAAATAGAAATAAAGTTGACCATTGGAATTTTTGAACCATAGGAATTTAAGCATTATTGCATTGTTTTTAGGAAAAATAAAAAATAAGGCTCTAGTTTGAATGTATAAAAGTAAAAATATCAAATCATAGGAATTAATTTTATTTTTTTGCATACAATAAGAATATTCATAGCTTGCATTTGATGATATAACTATAGGAATTATTTTTTACTTAGGAGTGAATAAATAAATTTTGTGAAAACATGTTATAAGGATAATTTGGTCAAAGTATAAAAGGTGCAGTTTTGGTTGATCCTAAAACATATTAATTACATTTAATAATGGCTATATAGTTCTTGTGCTCTTGCTAGCTATGTTTCAGGTAAAAGGAACTTAAAAAGTTTGAATGCTACATCTAGTAGTTAAAGAGTAACAGTGTTAAATTAGAGGTCAAAGGCATCAAATGCAAGAGGTGTATTATCATCTTGACTTAGCTTCTCACTCATAGATGATATCTTGCACAAGAAACACTATGTTTCCCTTTGATATTGAGTTCCTTTATAAAGCTATGGGGCATGGTAGTTGTTTTGGTTTATGGATAATTGAGTTTTTCTTGACCTATAGATTTGGAGAGTAGTACGTATGGATAAATAAATTTTTCTTGAACCATAGTTTTTCAAGTTTATATTTTTGGATAATTGAGTAAGTCTCAATCCATAGAAGAGAGGTTTGTTACTGTAGACACGTAAAATATATTGATTGACATCGTGCATCTGATCTTGACTTACTAACATCGCTTCTTCCTGAATCATCCCTCAGTCTAACCATTTAATCAAATTCCCCCTATCTGATTAAATTCATCAACTTTCATCCCTTAATTAAATAAATCATTTTGTCTAATTAAGTCAATCTCTTTTGTTAATTAAATCAATCCATCTGATCTAATTATCCCTATTTAATTAAATAATCAATTTATTTGATTAAATCTCTAAAGTATATCCATTAAATTAAATAAATTAAAACCTTATTTGATTTAATCTAACACCATCTCCTTTAATTATCATATTCCTCTCTTATTTGATTTAAATAAACCCATAAATCTAAGTCTAATAAGTCACATCATCTAACCTCTCTCATTAAATTAATTAACCCTTGATTAATTTAATCTCATCTCATGTCCCATCCTCTAGATAATGCAAGTTGCACATGAAAATAGATTTAATTCATTTATTAAATCCCTATTTTCCTCACAAAGCATCTTTTGGAATATTATCTCAATTTGAATACAAAAATTCTAAGTCAACATGTACATCCAACAAGGCAATAACTTCCTCTTACATGTCCTTTGCCTTGAGCCAAGTGGCATTTATTGCATTTTCCCTTCCCTCTTGCATGCCATTTCAACAAATTTGAATTTCAAATATTTGCATTTATTGGCACAAACCCCAAATCTTGCACATCCTTCATCCATTCATAGCTTGACAAGTGGCATCATATCATTGGATGAATGTTATCCCACATTGCTCAAATTTGCTATCTATCCATCTTGGAATTCTATAAATAAAGAGCTCATATCCTCATTTCATCATCCACAATCCAAGCAAAGTTACCATGCTCAAATATCTCTTGAATTTCATCCATTATCATTGAGTCATAGCTAGGTTTTGCAAATTTTTGGGCTTGGAGTCTTCATTCTTCACCAACAAAGTGGATCAATCTCTTCAACATTCGAAGCTTGCATCTTAGGGATTGGGAAAGGGCCAATTTTCACATCAAATTGGCACCAATTCCCCCATGGGATCATGAGTTTGCATATTTAAATTAGGATTCAATCTAGTTTATCATTTATATTGTGTTCTTCATTGTTTTCTTTCCTATTTTTAATTTGTAAATGGATTTCATGGGGAATCCTTGTTTTTGGCATGCAATATCTAATTTGAGGTGTTTATTCTCTTTGTTTTGCAAGTACCAAGGTTGGGGTTCACACAGTTACTATGGATAGTGGAGTAATTCTCAATCACATTTGGTTGGTGTTTTTCTTTTGAATAATTGAGTGTGTCTCAATTCACAAGAGGTGTGGTGTAATAGTGAATAATTGAGTGAAACATAAAAGTGTGGTACACCCTAATGACCTAAGGTGTATTGTCCAATCATTTCGAAGATTTAATTAAGATGCAAATCAACAAGGTGCATTGATTGAATTTCAACCTCCTAGGTGAGTCAAATAGATTAAGAAATAATTTGAAATGATCAACCTAATCAAAATAAATGACCTAATATGATAAACTCAATTTGAGAATAGGAATGATTAAGAAATGATTTGAAATGATCAACCTAATCAAAATAAATGACCTAATATGATAAATTCAATTTCATGAATATAAGTTATAGACATATATAGAACTCTATAAGTGGATCTAGAAGGTGCAAATTGATATGTACCTATCACCAAAAGTTGGATTTGAGTGTTGTAGTAGGAGTGGGTTGCCCCTAAGTGACTAGGTATTTGTTAAGATGTCTTTCTCAATTTTTGGGGTCCTCTAGTGCTAGATATGAGCTTCTATTTTATGCTTGTTCCACTATCAGAATGCCATCTATAAATTCTATAATTGATTTTCCATATTTTGAAAACTTTGATGACAATAAATGCAACAATAAAAAATGGATCTTAAAACTCTCTTCAACCCTTTCCAACCTTGCAACCTACACATTCACAAAGAGAGAAGATGTGCAATATATGGGCTTTCCTCAGTCAAACCCTGTGTACATGTTTCCACTTCCACAATGGGAATTTTAATGATAAAACCCTAATGGAAAGGAAGGAAATGATGAATAAAAAATGTCACAACTCACCACCTTTCAATGGCTTCCCTGAAGGATTGAAGACATACACATCACTTCAAGGATTTGGATCTTTCTAGATAGAATTTCTTGAATGCTTGAACTCTTGAATGCTTTAGAGATCTACAACAATGTTATTCTTCACAAAACATGAACATGAACACACATAGAATTTGGCATGATGTTGAATCTTGAATTGGATATGTGCAGGATCATCATGGAAAAAACAAGCCCTTAAGTGGCAAAAAAATTCAGAAAAATTAGAGTTAGGCAACTTGACATAAAAATTTGAATAAGTTATCTATATTATTTCAAAAATATGTAAGAATAGAGTTTGGAGAAAATTGAATGTAGTTTCTAAACTACTAGGTTTATTTATTTTTAAAAAAATATTTTTGGTGAAAATTTGAAATATCACTTAGTACTTAAATTCTGTGGAAAAAAATAAGAATAGGGTGTCTATCCTACACCATAACCAATAAAATGATAATATTATTTACAATATTTTAGACATGTAGAGGACTCATGTTTGATGTGATGCATATTTTTGTAATTTTTTCCAAGTAACAATTAATTATGATTTTTTATTACAACTTTAAAAAATATAAAATCCTCGTATGTCCACCACTCAATTTGGTCAAACTTCACAAATTCATTTTTAGCTCTTTTAGTCCTATATATATATGAAGTATAGAATGTGGATGGCTGCTTTGGATTCCAAAAAATGTGATATTGTTTGAAAGCTATAGATGTTTTTCAATCAGCCTATCAATCAAGACTTTAGTCGTAATTCAAATAGAAAATGAATAATAATTATTTATTAAATTCAAAGTAAAGCATAATTTATATTGGTGGAAAACTAAGAATCTCCTTTAAAAACCATTTTAATTTCATCAATTGTGGGTAAAAAAAAGTCGTCAGCCACATACCCTACAAATACCCATCATATTGCCACTTTTTGGCTCATCATGATCCTGCACATACCCAATTGATGTAATAAACTATGATAATACTACTCTTAACTTTATGAGTACTTCTCTTGATCATAAATTTTCTCAATTGTGTGTCTTAGTGCTTATTAAATTTTAAATTATAAAATAACTAGATATTTATATATTTTTATCCAATTTTCAAAAAATTAGACTCCAAAAGATGACTCTTCATATTTGAATTTTGGATATTAAAATATTGCCAAAAACATATTAAATTTGGGTGTTAACTAAAAAGGGGGACCCAGCCGCCCATGGGAAACTGGGTCCTAGCCCAAAATTCTAGGACAAGTTCAAAGTAGGGAAAAAATTAATGATTGAATGCATTTTTTAAATACTTGTCCTCGTTCAAAAAATGGTAGAAATTAGGCTTTGGAATGCATAATTTGATAAATTAGAAGCTTAATTAAGTTGAATAAATTAGGGGGGGAACATAATATGAAATTATAAGCATATATAGTTTACTACACAACATTTAGCCCCGACTTTAGTGAGAGTATGAACTTATGCTCAAACTCACACTAGAGTAGAGAAGCATATGTCAAGAGGGGTTCTATTGTACAAATGTTAGAGAGATAGGTTGACTAAGGATCAAGGGGGTTGCACAAGCCCCCAAGATCCAAGACCCCATAGAAAACCAACATAAGCACAAAGGAACACAAATGTATGATATGCATCGAGGAAAGATACACAAACATACAATGTCTAATAACATGAAGCATATAGGATAAAAAAAATGATAAAACATAACATATGAATGATGATAAAATGAAAACAAGGACAATGTATTAATGATGTAAACATGGAGAAGACATATGAAAACATAAAACACAAAAAAAACATAGGGCTAGTACTAAAAGGATTCAAGTTAGTTAGGAAAAGAAACCTCATTCTTAAATGTCTCAAATACCAAATGTCATCCGTCAAAAATGGAAAATGCTCCATGTAGAATACAGTCATACACATAACTCATGGAATACATATAAGTCATAAGTCTTATATTGAAGTTCGTAGTCTATTTCTAAGTAGGTTTTAAGGTTGTTGGCCATAGGCCACAACAACCTAAATAGTCATATGCTTTTTAATTAGTATTAGTTATAAACTTAGTGACATAATCTCTATAAATATATATGTCAAGAATTGAATTGATAATCAATAATATGTATCTATAAGTTGTTTTGATTTAAAAAAATAGGATTTGAAATATCATTTGCATGAATACTAAGTAGCATGGAATAAGCTCTCATTTTATCCTTGGGTAATTGGAGAAGGAAAGGTCCACTTCCTCGATTACCTGGTGACTTGTTGTAGAGTTAGTGGGTTGTGTTGTAATGAGATTCTTCTTTAGTTTTAAATTTGTTTTAAATTTTTAATCAATGTGTTAATCTAAAATAATTCAATGTGTTGTTAATTATTATTTGATGTATTACTAATCAGTGTGTTTTTTACTACAGATTATTCAGTTTGGAAGATTACTTTTCAATCAAATTTAATCAATGTATTTTCTATCTTGTGTGAACTTAATTTAGCAGATTATTTCAGACAGTGTTGATTGGAGTGCTTATTAATACATTTGGACTTGATTTAACACTTTACATTTCAATTCTAGTATTTATTTGACTTCTAATAGTTTATTTTCTGTGAGAATTATTAGTTCTATTATACTATTTGGTTTTAATCTACCTTTATTACAAATTATTCTTGGCATAGGTTCATGTCGCATAGTTGACAAGAATTCTATAAAGCATATTTCTGAATAAAAGCAAGTTACATGTAGTTGCATCCATTCACACTTAGCTCACTAGGTTCAGCCCTTAGGAAAACAACCTCAATATCTTCCATAAGTTAATGCCCTCTGATTAACAATCAAGAAATAAACTGAGGAAACATCCATAATGTTCCCAAGGATTGATTTAATCACACTTGCTATTAAGATAGAATTACAAGGATAGTTTTCCCCCAAAGTTCACCCACAGTTTAATTCAATCATTTTTTCGCTATTGTTGGGGAAAGGTATTAAATGCCTGAAACTATAGCAAGTTGAGTTAGGATTGGTACATCAAGAGGAAAGCCTACATAATTCCAAGCCTTCTCAAGGTTAATACTCTTGATTTGTGCTATTATAAGTAATATAGGTGGATGAATTGTAGTAGGGATAGTAGAGGTAGATTTTTTAAAAGGGAGTAAGGAAATAATTCACAATTCAAAAAATCAAAAGATAAAACAAAACCATCCATTGAGGGAAGTCGCTTACAATGAGAAAAATTGAAAAGCAAATTACAACCATAACTTGTGCACACTTCACCTGAAGAATAATTAGTCAAACCATTAGTTGTACATCCATCACCCAAAGAAGAGTTACCCAAACCAGATATCGAAAAGTGTGTTATTGAGTCAACCATTGTTGAGACCCCTTTCTATATTCATCAAGAGTCTTTTGAAGAATTACAAAAAAGGGTTGCAAAGTTATTCCAAGAATCTTATGAGACTAGAGCTGGTATGTCTTTGGGAAACTAAAATCCATTTAAAACTTTCTTCACCCCTTGGGCATCTCAAGTCATGGATGATTTCAAAAACAATGACAACAACAAAAACAACAATAACATCAATGATGCAAGAGAAAATTAGCCCACAACACCCCAATTACTTTTGAATTTTTAATTGTGCATCCTCAAGAGGGTGCTACTATGAAAAATATTCCCCACTCTACTTTATAGGTTTTTTGTGGTCTTTTTGTTTAGGATCTTGATATGTTCTTAAATTTTAGTTTGATGTTTTGTGCCATATTTATGACTATCATAGCAAAACATATAAGCTCGAGCTATTCCCAACCACATTGAAGGATGCAACCTTATGCTAGTTCATGAACCTCAAAAATATTAGAATGTGGAATGTCATGAAGGAATTATTTTTGAAAAAGACTAGGAGTATTGCTAAATGAGAGAGGTTTGGGATGATATCTTTTCTATGACACAAAAAGATGATGAGACCATGGAAGATTACCTTGAGCATTTCATGTTCAGCTTACAATGATCATGAAAACCAATGCTAGCTCTTGATACTATTAAAAAAAAAATTCTTAGGGGAATAAGATATGATTGTATGGATGCATTAAATTTAATAGGAAAAGGTGGTGTCTCTAAATTGAACATTGTTGATATCTATGATATTTGTTGGAATTACTCGAGGTCTCAACATTTGGAGATGAGTTATTCAAGTAAGTTTCATTCTTCAGGAAGTGCCATACGTATAACAAAGTGTGAAATAGGTAATTTACTTGAGGATCTTAAAAATGATTTGTTAAATCATATGCGTAGACAAATAGACAATTTGTATACTCGTAGGAAGCAAGAGGAAGTGAAAAGGCCTTGGTAGTATTCTGTCCAACTTTCCACAAGAAAAATAGTAGTGAAGATTTCCCCTATAATATGAAAATTATTTCATCCTTCGAATAAGTCACCAAAATTTCTACTTTAAGGCCTCTTCCCATAGGTACACCTAACATTGGATATTCTGAGGAACCTATCTACTACATGGCCCCTAGGAAACCTTTTCCACTTTGAGTAATGCATCTTGGAATGGTGAATGATTATTTTTCTCTGGGACCTATCCAATCTAATTCTTTTTTCAATCAACCTAGATGGTATAGGGGTTGGAAAAAACCTCCACAATACCCACAATGGATGCCAAACTACCAGTATGCTTCACAGCCATTGCAAAAGGCATGGAGGCCACAATTGCCATAACCTTCACCATACCAACAACCATATCCATCAAAATCACAATTTCCACCTCCTCCAATGATCAACCCATATCAATAGCCACAAAAATTTCTTCCACCCATACCATCCTCATCCACTCAACCAGCCAATCCAACATAGCCACTGAAGCCTACACCAATGCAAACCCAACCAAACCCAAATCCAAACAATAAGGAAACACAACCCATGTATAATAATGAGGCAACAGGTTACTCTACTTATCCTGTTAATACTATAGAAATAGATGGAGTTCAATTAAGATTAAGGAAGGCTCTTAAAGGGCCCACCATCATTGAAATTCACGAAGAACTTGAAGCAAATCTAGTAAAATAACCTCCCTTCATTGAATGATTTCAGTCAGAACTAGTACAAAGGGAAGTCTCTCAACTTGAATTTGATTTTATCAATGAGTTATGAAATGTTAACATCAAGATTCATTTGTTGTGGGCTATCAAGGAAATTCCCATATATACAAAAATAGTTTGGGATTTATGTACTCAAAAGTAGAGGAAGAAGCAAGATCCAAAGACCATCCAAGTTATTGGATAGTTGTTAGACCTCATGCTTGGGAACATAACCATTCCTAAGTACTTAGATCTAGGGAGTCTTGTTATCAAGGTATGCATAGGTAAGGTTATTATTCCTAACATGCTTGTTGACTTGGTGTTGGACTCAAGGAACATTGAGAAGGGGGGGTGAATCAATGTTCAACAATATTTAAATTACAATCCAAATCTTAAACCATTTACAACATTTCAATAGAAGTAAAGATGCAAGCACATGAAGAAAACAATCAAAACACCATATCACCAATATTTTTACATAGAAACCCTATTAGGGGAAAACCCACGGTGGAGGTTAATCCACAATTTATACTCTATTAAAAGTATGAAGGAAAAGGGGAATGCACATGCATTCAAGCACATTGCCTAGAGCTCACTACTCAAAATCAGGAAGGCTCACTGCCTTACAATATATTTGGATTACAAAAAAAAGTTCAACTAAGAAAGTAGCATCTACAAATGCCTGGTATTAGTTCTGGTGAGGCTCATAGATTAGATTTTGGACCTTTTGTCTAATTCTACACTTTGCTCTGCTCTACCTTAATTCAGTTCACAAAATCCCTCATCTGCACAAGTGAAAATGTACCAAATCGCTCAACAACCCTTTTACTATTTGCACACTTCGAACATACACCAACTCACACTTCAAAATGAATTAACCGATCTCTTATATATCCACTAGCAAGAATTCAATCACTATATGTCAGCTTCAATAGAATAGAAAATATCTTTCAAATGTTGGCTCAGATCATGAGTAACCTTTAATGTGCATCCACATAAGTCAACCAAACCATAGCTAGGACCCAAAACAAATTTCCAACATAAGAATACCCTAATTAATTATACCTTTAATATTCGTGACATGTCATATTCACTAAGTCGACCACCATGAGTTGATAAACAAAAAATAATCTTATTGGATCTCCTAACTTGTACACTGATTAATGTGACATCACAAAACTTAACAATAAGATAAAATAGACACTTAATAACCATCCCCAAGATCCATAACTCAAAATGATAATCTGGTGAAGCATACATATTGGCATACTAGCTTTATACCCTGTTCTTCATTCTCACTTATGGTAATACTTTGTTCTTTACTCTACATGTCAGTATGAAAAAATCATGATCTGTGGACCAGAATAATGACTTAGGTTTCCATAAATGGCAGCACTAGAAGCCATATGCAAAAAATCTCCCCCTTTGGAATTAATGGCAACGGTTAGTGAAAAATGACTAAGTGTTGGAACCAATATGATTATGCTGCTAGAGTTCAAAATTGCAAACCACAACTTTGCCTTAGAGTGATAAGGCATTTTTCACTACTCTCTCCCCCCCTTTGACATCAATGACGAACATATCTTGGATCTCCCCCTTTTATAATTCAAAAATTTGATCAAAATTTGAAGAAATACAACTGCTGCTCGAGTCAGAAAATTATCTTGTACTTATCTTTCATTTCTGAAAGAAATTTTCTCCAAGCTTCTACTATAATCCCAATGATTAAGATCAATTTGTTGTTCTTAGATGTCTGGTTGATAATCTAAATGAGATATTATGGAATTGTGATTGCCTCTTCTAATTTCTCTCATTTCCTCAAAACCTCAATTAACTGCTCTAGTCTACATTCGACTAAATCCTTCACTTTCCAAAAGGTGTCCACAAGATTGTTTCTGGTGAATTGAAATTTTGTATGCTCAAACTACAAATCTTGAATGCTTTTCTTGACTACACCATCCTAATCCTGAAACATGTTATAATCCTGACCAATCTTGTTCAGCTTAGATTCAATTTGCTCCAACTTATCTTTGTATCTCCCAACTGCATGAGGCCAATGAAGACAATATTTGTAGATATTATTTGTTGTATTTATGTATTGTCTCAACACATTCATTTTCCTTTTAAGTTTGGTAAGAGATAGCCTGAACTACTCCTCCAGATGTAGAATTATTTGTTCCTCTTTCCTGTCCTGGGTCCTTAGAGACCATGACATCCTTAATGCACTCAATCATCTCTTCAGGAAACACATTATGAAAACTCTCCAATCAAATGTTATTGTGCAAAAAACAAGTACTTAGTGTTCTCTCGATCAAGGCCTACTCATATGAGGGTCTATCAGACCATATGTCAGCAATTTTTTGCATCCCATCTTTCTCCTGAACGAGCTGTAGTATCTTTACTTTAGATAAAACACCTTCTTCTTCACTTCCTTCTACTATAACTACATATGGTTCAATTGATTCTAGTTCTTCCCTTGGAGTGTACTCATCAGATTCCTCATCTGGTATGTCCACAATCACTTGTTCTTTACCTTTTCCTTCAATTCTTGGAGTCTTGTTTATCAGAGGAGTGTAATCAACAATTTCTTGTGCTCTCTTCTTCTTCCTCTCCATCTCACTAGAAGAGGATCCAACTTCAAGTGCTTTTACTAGAATGGAAATGCTAATTGCTCCAAACTTCCCTAGCAATTCTTTAAAGAAATTTGCATACTCTTGCTTATAGTTTTCCAAAGTATTAGAATGTTCAAAAATCTGTTTACAAATTGGTTCATTCTCTTTCCATAAAACATTATTGATTTGTGGAAAGCAATTCAAAAAATACATCACAAGACATATGACCAAGGTACCAAACCTAAAGGGGCAATCTTCCTCCTTTGTTAGTTGCACATTTTCCATCAATTGATCTTTTAGCAATTCGAACAGGTGAAAATCATGATCCTCCATTATCATTTTATGAGAGATGTAAACCACACCTGTTGAAGTTGTGCCTTCCCTATTTCTAAAAAATATTTTGTATGAGATTCCATGCACAATGTACCTTGCTATTAGATCTTTGATCATCGAAATTATCAAATACCTTTGATCTCCTATTACTTCGGTAAGGGTTTCAAATTCCTTATTCCTAATCAACTTGTTTTTCGGTATATCCCCAACATCACATAATCCAGTTAGATTCTTAATCATTTCTTTCTAAATGAGATAGGGTTTATCTAGAGTTAGAATGCCATCATTCAATCTGTTTAGGATAAAATTAATGACTTCTGTGTTATCAAAATAATGACTTCTGTGTTATCAAAATAGGGAAATTCACTCCAAATATCCAAACTTTTGTGTTTCACACCTTCAATCCATTTCAATTCATTGGCCGACAACATATTTCTTACATCCCTAATCTTCTTACTGCTATATTCATCTAAATTCACCATTCCTTTGATTTGCTTCATTTTTCTTTCCGTACCGAACAATTTTCTACTAAACACCAAATTGAGTGAGAATTCTACAAGCAACTAAAATATCTGATGAATTCACCGCCAAATTGACTTTCCTCCTTTGAAATTCTATTGCAGAGGCCCTCCTATTCTTTTTCAATGCAAGGTAACAAATGAGGGTTCCAAATACCCTTTTATAACTTGCACACCTAACCTTTTGATCACATTAAATGTTTTTCCCTAGGTGTTCCAGATACTTTGTTTTCTCATACAACAAAAGAAGAAGTCATCTTCAAACCTTCTACTTCTCAAATATCTGCACAAGTGATCATCGATACATTTGTAAACTATTAGCACAACTACTGACAATTTCCTACATTCTGGTGCCAACTACCAATAGGGGGACAAAGGATTTTCTTGAAAAAGTCCCCCTAGGCCAATGGCCTAAGATCAATTTCTAAAGGAATCACCAGAAATTACTTATGATGTGGGCTTATTTTCTTCATCAAATTCACTCTTCCTTACCCATGTTCTCTTCATCTGATCTCTTATCTCTTCCACAGTCACCTTCCATTTTCCTTTATCATCTTTTTGTGAAATTTCTCCTTTGTATACCAGACCTCTTCTATCCATTTTTTTGTTCATGTAGAATCTTGCAATGTGACCAAATCTATTGCAATTGTAACACATAGGATTTTTTTGTCTAGACCACTCATTCCATTGATTTCCTTTTGATCTGCATTGATTAGAAACATACCCAAATCTTCCACGAGTGGAGCATTTAACATTCCTTACACTAATAGACATACTTTTGCATTCAATTGATTTATGACAAAACTTGTTGCAACTGAAACACTGACTGGGAAATGATGGACTGCTTGAATTTATTTTACTTCTATACTAAGAAGCCATCTGACCAAATTTATTACAAGCAAAGTAGTGACCTTTAAACTTTTGAGCATTGGGTTGTCTTACCAAATACCTTCTACCTTTGTTCATCTGATTTCTTTGTCTGGAATCCCTATCTTCAGATCTGAAGCTTTCTCCCTTCTCATATCCAAGACCTCACTTGTCATTTGCATCCTTCCATCCTTTAGTCAGCTCATCAAGCTTAGCAAAACTGATCTTAAACTTCTCCTTGTATTCATTTGCAGTAGCAGGTTCATCTCTAAGAATAACTATCTGTATTTCAAGCTCTTGTTCATTATTTTTTGATTGTTGCAATTCAATCTCCAGCTGAATGAATCCACTATTAACTATGTCGTATTCTTTAGATATCTCTTTTAAGGACTAGGCCATAAAATCTCCTCATTCTTCTTCCTTTCTTCAATCTCCTTAGTTTGCTTCATCACCATAGATTTCACCTCAAGCTTTAGAGTAGCATTTTCTCTAGCAAGCTTTTCACATTCTTCACTTATTTCTTTTAAGTTCTGATTCGGGTGAAAATCTCCCAAGAAATTACTTTCTTTCTACTTAAGCTAATCACATAGTTCCTTCCTCTTTTCTCTTGACTCATTTATTTTATCCTTCAATGATTGAAGGAATTTTACTATGTCCTCAAGATTTGTTTTTAATTCTAGGACTTCTGCTTTAGATTGATCAAGATCATCAAGTTCCACCAAAAGTTGTTGTTGAAGACCACCAGAGTCCATTGCATTCCAAGATCCACCTCAAGATATTAAACTTCTTTAGACGAACCTAATCTGATACCAATTGTTGGACTCAAGGAACACTAAGAGGGGGGGTGAATCAATGTTCAACAATATTTAAATTACAATCCATATCTTAAACCATTTACAACATTTCAACAAAAGTAAAGATGCAAGCACATGAAGGAAACAATCAAAACACCATAACACCAAGATTTTTACGTGGAAACCTTGTTAGGGGAAAAACCATGGTGGAGGTTAATCCATAATTTATACTCTATTAAAAGTATGAAGAAAAAGGGGAATGCACATGCATTCAGGCATACTACCTAGAGCTCACTACTCAAAATCAGGAAGGCTCACTACCTTACAATATATTTGGATTAAAAAAAAAAGTTAAATTGAGAAAGTAGCATCTACAAATTCCTGGTATTAGTTCCGGTGAGGCTCATATATATCAGATTTTGGACCTTCTGTCTGATTGTGCACTTTTCTCTACTCCGCCTTAATTCACTTCACAAAAATCCTCTTCTACACAAGTGAAACTATGCCAAATCACTCAAAAACCCTTCTACTAATTGTACACTTCAAATATACACCAACTCACACTTCAAAATGAATTAACTGATCTCTTATATATATTCGCTAGCAAGAATTCAATTGCTATATGTCGACTTCAATAGAATAGAAAATATCTTTCAAATGTTGGCTTAGATTATGAGTAATCTTTAATGTGCATCCACATAAGTCAACCAAACCATAGCTAGGACCCAAACTGAAATTTCCAACATAATAATACCCTAATTAAATATACCTCGAATATTCGCGACATGCCATATTCATTAAGTCGGCCACCATGAGCTGATAAACAAAAAATCATCCTGCCAAATCTCCTAACTTGTACACCGATTAATGTGACATCACATGCAACCTAACAATAAGATAAAATAGATAATTAACAACCTTCCCTAAGATCCACAAATAAAAATGATAATTTGATGAAGCATATAGATCGACATACTAACTAGATACCCTATTCTTCATTCCTACTCCGTAATACTGCTCTTACCTACCCACCGATAAGAATAAACCACCAGACCGAAAATAATGACGAAGGCCATCATCGATAACACTTAGAAGCTGCCATGCCAACACTAAAAGCGTGTCTAATGTTGTGACAAATGGTGCGCTTTTGAAAGATTGTCACTTGTAAGAATTGGCTATGAAGGTAGCCACCCAAGATCTAGGGCCTAATAGAAAGCACAAAAGAGAGAGATAGAATATGACAAGAATAAACTGTATTCAATGTCAATAATATGAGATGATAGAATGGCATAAGTGGGTACAAGAGACATAGAGACCCTGTTATATGTAGCCATGAGAATATAGAAAGTACATTGTATATACAATCTTATGACATGAGACAATAATGAAAAGTTATCACTCCACCTAAAGTGGAAAGGGATAATGTGATAATCACCACAAAAGGTGGAGAGATAATCACATGATGTGTCCACAAAAGGTGGAAGTGATGAGGTAATGACATGTCAAGTCCACCAAAAGTGGAAAATCTCTAACAACCTCCTATGTGTTCCCTTGTGGCAAACTGTGTAGGTGTGCACCGCCACCCGTGATAAGGTACAAGACATTTAATATCTCTAACACCCCCTCATGAAACTTAGGGAGAATGTACACAAAAGCAAACAATGCAAGATGGGTCCTGGCTACTAGGCCATGTTAGGTACCCATGTACAAATGCAATGAAATCTCTCACAAGTGGAGTAAAGATAGAAAAACCCAGTGGGAAAAAACTACCCCCCAAAAGAGAGATGAAATACAAAAGTCTATGAACATAGCATGAGAAGGAAAAAACCCCATGTGAGGAAAAAGTCCCCCCCATACAAGAGAAGAGGAGAGACAAGGTAGCCCCCCCCTCAATGTACAATGATCACCTATGGAAGATGCTTGAGAAGGAATGAAGAAGCTGATCCAAAATTGTCGAACAACGTTCCTCCCCTTAGGAAGAAACAATACCAAAGGTGTATGAATGAAGTCTCCCCAATCCAAAAGTGAAGAAGGAAGAACCCTCAAAATGGAAGAAGTCTCTGAAATCTGCTCAAAGTTCCCTGTGTTGATGCTGAAAGATGCCTTTCCCAAACCATGTGAAGCTGCAATGGTGTGGTCACTTCCTGGAACCTGTGAGAACCCCTTTGCAATAGCAATCGCATCTGTTGAAAAAGACAACTTAGGATCTAACAAGGATGTAGGTAGAACATACTCCAAAGATGATGTCTCCTCAAGAGAGAAAGTGGCCTCCTCCAATTGCTGTACATATGCATCCACAATCACATCAACCTCGAAAGATTGATCATGTAGAGGAGGGTCAGAGTGTTCCCTCGCAACAACTAAAGAAGAATCACCTTCATCAAAGAGAAGATGTAAGTAATCATATGTGTCCCCCAAATCTGCAATGTAGGATTCCACAAACAAACTGCCAATGTCTGACAAGTAGTCATCCCATGAAGCTGCTACTGGAAGACAAGGTATGCACTATTGCATTGAATCACAAGGCACTGAAACTGTCAGAACAAAAGTATCATCAAGTACATCAGTCAATGTAGGAGATGGAATATCAACAAAAGGTTCAAGAACCTCAGGAGTAGAAAGCACTCCAAGATTCAAGTAACCATACTAAATCTCCTCAAGTGTGTCCACACTATGGTGAACTGAATCATCAATAGGAGAAAAATATGAGAAGGTGTAGAACTGAGAACGATTATCAACCTCCCCAACTGCAACAAGAGCCTTGCTATGAAAATCCTGAACAATGACAGAATCTAGTGTGAACTCTACACTCTTGCCTGTACCACTATGTGTAATCTGATAGATGGATAGGATATTCCTTGACAAAGTAGGCACATAGAACATCATTAAATGCTCCACCTTCAACATGAATAGAACCCTTCCCACAAAATTCCAAAGAAGTGTTGTTGGCCATCAAAATGGGTGGTGATGAACAAGAATCAAATGAAGAGTACATATCCTTGGACGAAGTCATATGATGCGAAGCTCTTGAATCAAGGATCCACTAATCTGTATTGGAATCTGCAAAAGCAAGAAATGATTGCCCCTTATGTTTCTCATGTTGAGATGAAGAAGGAGATGAGCTTGATGTTGTTGCCATGAGAGTTGTTCCTTTTCCCTTAGAAGAAGTGGAAGGGGATGAATCCTTCTCTTGATATGCAGCTGGCAAGTTGATGTTGTTCTTCTTAAGGATGTTTTTCAACTCATCAATTTGCTTAACATGACAACGATGCTCGTCATGACCAATCCTTTTGCAATATGCACATGTTTGTTGCTCCCTCTTACTTGAATTGTTGTACTTCTTTGAAGAAGATGAAGTTGATGAGCTTTGTTGTGGAGGAGTGGATTGTTTGTTCTCTCCTTTTGGCTTTGATGAAGATTGCTTTTGGTCCTTCCCTTTGCTTTGCTTCTTGTTTCCATGATTGACCACTAATGCTCTTGAAGTTGAAGACTTTAGAATGCCCATTTTCATCAACTTATTTTGCTCAAGAATCAAAAGATCTGTGAGAGCCTCAAAAGATGGTGTTGTGAAGTTGCTAATTGTTAATTTTTGAGTCTGAAAACTTGAAACAAAGGCTGCATACTCAACTGGAAGTTTATCCAACAAGTTAAAATTAATTGATCATCCTCTTCACTTCACAATCTTTAGTTGTACTTTATTCAGTTACCTTAGTGGACATAACTCAATTGTATCAAACTTAGGATCATGCTTAAGAGATCACTTTTGTTTGTATCCTCAACCTTATCAACCTGTTACAAAAGGGCAAGTTTATCCAAGCTTCCTCGTTGCAGTGGCTATTTATCAACATGGAAAATGAGATCATCGTAATTTGAACTTCTTAGTGTACCCACGCAATAGAAGTTTTAGTGAGCCAATCCATATATGCAATTGGATCTGCCTTAGGATCTAAAGGTGTAGTTATGGTTCCATCAATGTAGTAAATTAAACCTTTTTCCATTAGTTTATTCCATGCACGTACTTTCCATGTACCATAATTATGTGCAGTTAAGAGTGGAACTTTAGATGAACCCATGATGGAATTAAAGAGCACAAGAGAGAAAATATGAACAATCACCTGGTTAGACACCCCAAATTAATTAACTTGGAAGTACTCTAAACAGATGATTTGGCACTTTATGCAAAGGAGGAAGTTACAGGGCCATTGCAACCTGGCCAAGGGACTGCAGAGATTTAATCAAACCACTACAAATAGGGTTGAAACAGACTAGAAACAAATAAGCAAAAGACCTAAACCAGAGATCATGCAACACAAGTTATAAAATAGGCCAAAAATAATTATATACGAAGTACAAAATCCATCAGATCACTTTAGACTGATTGGTAAACTACAGACAAAATCCATGCACTAAAAATAACTCTGAAGGAGTTCATATGAGCCCCGAATCAGTTTGACAAAACAAGACAAGACAGGAAGAAGAGAAACTGAAAAATATGGAAAATTTGTCCATCAAAATCAGAAATCGAGTACACCACTACGAAGTACATGAAAAATTATCCCAAATAAAAAAAAATTGCTCAAAAAAAGGAGCAAAAATGAGCGAGATATGAAGCTCTGAAGTTGGACTGCAAAATCAAAAACCTCATTGGAGAGGGGGGGAAATTTTTTTGAAAACTGTTGACGTCATGCTAATGCCACGATGACATCATCAACATGGAAGATTAAATTTGATGGGTATATGACCGTCATGCTCAGTAAAATGGGTCTAAATTTATAAATTAATTGTCGCCACCATTGTTTTGTTCGAAATCACAAAATATTCTTTATTCGTGTATATACATGGCAACCTTTCAACTGATGATTATTCTCCACATGTGATCTCCTCCTCTCATTGTTACATTTGAGGCTCATCACGTGATGTGGGAAACCCGTCAATATGCCAATAGAAATTGTAGACCGCACAGAGTTGAAACCGACCACCGCCAGGATGGGGTAAGCCGGGGCCAGGCCACCGCCACGTGGCTCCTCGGTGGTTCTCACATTCCAAGACTCCGCATGCATGTATAAAAGGTATCATTTGATGTGTACCACAAATTTTTGTTCTTGATTGGATTTTGATTTTATTTTTGAATTTTGATTTATAAATCAAAAATAGCTAAAGCAATTTTTATATTTTTAGCCAAAATTAAAGGTTAAATTTTCTGACGCTCGATCTATGAAAATCTAAAATAACATAACTTATTACAATTTTTTTATTTTTATTTTAAAAACCCCATGCTAATAAATTTGAAATGAGTGGGGAAATTTTAATTTTTCTAAAAAATTTCAAAAATTTCAAATACCAAATTGAGATTTAGATCTTTGTTTTCCTATATCCATTTTAAAATCAGCATCTGATTTGAAACAGCCTCTAAAAATACATCGGTAGATTCAAAACAAGGCAACCTAGATCTAAAAATACACCATTCTTCAAATGCACCAAGATCTCTCCAAATGACTAACCAAAGGCACTCCAGCAGCTCTAATACCATGTAAGAATTGGCTATGAAGGTAGCCACCCAAGATCTAGAGGCCTAATAGAAAGCACAAAAGAGAGAGATAGAATATGACAAGCATAAACCTGTGATTCAATGTCACACATGAGATGATAGAACAGGCCTAAGGCACAAGAGTACATAGGAGACCTCAAGTATGTAGCCAAGGTGAGAACATAGTGAGGGCATATAAGATTATGACAAGTGTTGGAATCTCATGACATGGTATTAACAAAAAGTTACCACTATCTAAAAGTGAAAATGACACGTGATAATTCCACAAAAGGTGGAGAGATAATCACATGATGTGTCCACAAAAGGTGAAAGTGATGAGGTAATGACATGTCAAGTCCACCAAAAGTGGAAAATCTCTAACAACCTCCTATGTGGTCCCTAAGTAAATTTAACTAAGGTGTAATCATGACCTAGGACAAGGTACAAGACATTTAATTACACCAACATCACTTAAGGGATATTAACCCACTCCATAGTTCTCGAAATGGCAGACTAGTCTTTGGTCAAACCAAAGGGTATGATTGAAGACGTAGTCCTTTCTATTGATTCATGGGAATACCCAACTGAATTTATGGTTTTGTAGCCAAAGATTAAGCTGGGGGGATACCCCTTTATTTTGGGATGACCTTCATTAATTTTTGATTGGGAAACATGGTCATCTCTAATGGTGAGCACACAAAACAATCGACTATATACCCACTAGCACAACCCTTGTTGAAGATGGAGGATCTAGAATGGGTAGATAGTGACATGGACAAACCATTACCAATCATAAAATTTGATCAAGCATTAGAGATTGAGGATAACATTTGATCATTACTTACTAAAGATAACATTCTTGTTAATTTTCTTTAGAATAGATATGCATCTAATGAAATCTTTGAAAGCATGGTTCTTCATTCAGGTATAAATACTCCTTGTCCTTTTGCAAATTTTCCATTGGTAGGTAGCTCATGATTTGTTCAACAATTTTTCATATTGCATTATTTACTAACTCATAATTGTCCATACAGTGCATTTTTATTTTTTGGAAATTCTAGTAATACGCCATCCAATTCACAAGTACTAGCTATTAATTCATCTGCACAATCAAAATCCATGGAAATTTTCTATAGAGTAGGGAGGATTTTTTCCAACAATCACAATTTAAACTATTCCAAACAATCCTTTCGCCCTTAAAACCCTAACTTGGCAATGTTTTCACAATTCCTTCCTATTCTTCTTGTAGCATATATATCAAACAATGTTTTCTGACCATAAATCTCAGAATAAATTGTAAACCCACAAAACCTTCACCATTTCAAATACCCATTATGCTCTAATTTGACATATCCAAAAGAGAGGTAGGGTTGTTTTCAAACAATACCTTCTAAAAATTGTTCCTACACAACAACTAGGCTTAATTAGCCCTGTTTTCCAAAGCAACACCCAACCAAACACTCTCCCAACCTTAAATCTCCATTTCAAGACCTCAAATAGGTTACAAAAGGTGTGATTCCACAAGTTTTATCAATAGAAACAATCACAAGCTCATCAAACCACAAAACCATCGTTTAGGCCTCTTTAGGCTAGTTACAAGATGGTTTATTGAAACTCTGTACTCTAGGCCTCAAACCACTTTGAAAAAACCTCAAACACACCATTCTATTTCTGCACATGCTTCCTAAACCATCTCCCATCCCTTATCAATGCATTTTAATCAATCTCCCACTCTTAGCCATCAAATTAAGCCCAAACCCATGAAATTATCAACTAGGGAAGCACCAAAAATTTATCAAACCCTACTCCCTTCTCCTGAAACCTACTTGAACATCTAAACCTACCTAAATTAACCCATTCCACCAAGTTTCAAGCAATCCTACTAGTGGAATGGGTCATTAATGCATTCTAAGCACTCTTTAAACATCCAAATAGGGTTTCAACCCGTCCTCAATGAAGTGCTTATAGAATCCTTCAAACTCCATGAAAACCAACCAAATCAAACCTAAAAGGAATTTAATTCATGTTTCCACCATGTTAAAAGAACTTTAGAACATAATTGCTCAGTACAGATCCATACACACATCTGTAGCAACAAATTTAACTGAAAGCACACAGAAATAAGGGTTTCTTATTGCTTTTCTTGAACAAAATCAATTTCAGAACCATTCCATGAAGTTTCTAAAGCACATTTTAATTTGTCCCAACAAAAATCATCGGTTCCAATTGAGTTTTGAACCACCTAACCTTTGGACTTCCATACATGACAAAATTTGTAAAGTTTCCAAAGTAACATTGACAAAATTTATCCAAAACTTAACAATTTTAACTCTAACCAACTCATAATGACTTAATACATGGAGAATGGTCTATTATGACCTTATTATACCAAATAAGACTCTAAACACAAAAATCTCAACCTAAGACCATATTTACATAAGTTTACATGGTGCCCTTGAACCATACACCTGGACAAAAAAAAAACTTAAGTCCCTTTGAGGAATATGTTATGACAAAAACCATGTTGCATCTTATCATTCAATGATCTCTAGGATGCATCTCCATCTGGTGACCACTTCCAACGAGTCAAGTATTGAAAGGATGCATTTTGTCTTGCTTTTTATTGGTTCTTTTCTTGAAATTGCTCCTCTACACTTGATTTGTGATCCTTCATATGTTCTACCTCTAAAAATGTTGTCAAAATGGCTTCCTTATCTGCTACCACACCTCTGTGTACCTTGTAAAGCTCTGCCTTCATCTTTACTCTCCTTGTGTAATCAATTTTGGCCACATCTCTTTGTAACTCACCTTTCACCTCTTGACCTTTACCTTTCACTTTTTCCACCTACTGTGGTGCACCTTCAATTGTTCCTTGATCAGATTTGTAGACCTTTGATATGAAAGAACTAACATCAGGCTTGCCAACCTCAAATTTACCAAACCTTGAATGGCTACTGTCCTCTTTGAAAAACAATTAACAAAACAATTTTTTGATCATCCCCTCAACATGCTTCTCCAACCAATCTTCCATTCCCACAATCAATTCATCCTTGACCTTCTCAATCTCATTTTCCCTCAAAATTAGATCACTCTTCATTCCTGTTATCTTAGCATCTTCATTGTTAGTGATGGCTAAAAAATCCTCATGTTTTTCTTCCTCAAGCTTTACAAATTCCTTCTTACCTAACATTATCACCTTTGTTTCCTTAGTTTTTTCCTTAACATCTTCTTGCAATGGTGTTAATGTAAAAGTGATTCCATATTTCTCAATCTCATAAGTATTATTCCTACCATCATAAATTGCATGTATATCAAACTGCCATGGTCTTCTAAGCAACAAATGGCACACATCCATGGACAACACATCACACTGAATCCTATATTTGTATCCACCTCTACTAAATTCAACCCAAGCTTTCTCATTCACCAAAACAAATTGTTTTTCATTCAACCAAGACACTTTATAGGGTGTTTCATAAGGTATCTTTTCCAACTTCAATTTACCAACCATTTCATTAGACACTATGTTATCAATACTCCCTGAATCTATTACAACTTTACATACCTTTCCTTTGCATTTGCAGGTTGTCTTGAAAAGTGTTCTTTGCATTGTCTCCTTCTCCTTGGATGCTTTGAGGAGTGTTCTTCTAACCATCAAGGATTCTCCAACTTTTGGAGCAACAAGCTAATTAGGAGAGTTAACATTCTCACAATATTCCTCTTGCACCAATTGAACTCTGTTATCACCACCAGTTGAAGCAGAAGCTTGTTTCTCTAGACACTTCCATGCTTGATGAGAAAATTGATTGCAATGATAACATCTCCCTCAAAATTTACTTGAACCTCTACCTTTTCCACCAAACCTTCCTCTAAAGCCTTTAAATCCAGCTCTTTGATTAACAACTTGGTATTTGCTTTTACTTGCATCTTCTCGATATTCATAGGATTTCCTTGTACCTCTTCCTCCACTAGAGCTTCCTCTGCCACTTCCTTGTCTTCCTTGCCTTCTTTTTAACTTCTCTTTTTCCCTAGCAGCCAATTGAAAACATTCTTCAACCATCCTAGGAGTAGCAATACTCAATTCATCTTGAATTTGGAATCTCAAACCATTTATGTACCTTGCTATCTTCTCATTTTCATCTTCAACATGACTAGCCCTAATGCTAAACTTGTGAAATTCCTTAGTGTAGGTTATGACATCCTTTTCCTTTTTCTTTAATTTTTCTAGCTTATTGAAAGTTTGTATTGCATGATCACTTGAAAAAAATTGGCTCTTAATCTTTGACACCATCCTATCCCATGAACTAATTTTTGTTTTTCCTTTCTTCACTTTTTCCTTTTGTACATAGTTCCACCATGTCAAAGTAGGACCTTTCAACTTAGTTTTAGCAAGCTTTACCTTCTAATCATCTGCAACCTCCTTGTGTTCAAATTAATTGTCCATTGCATCAATCCAATCTAGTAATTCTTTTGCATCCAACTTTCCACTATACATTGGCAAATCTATTCTCACTAGAAGAATCTCCTCTGGTAGCCTTCAACATCTTCATCACACTTCTTTCATCAAGGTCTAATTCATCATTACCTTGGACTCCTCCTAGAGGATATTCATTCTCACCCTCTTCCTCTTCCTCTCGGTCACTTTCCTCTTCAGTGGCCTTTCCTCTCCTTTTTTTGTCTCTAATGCTGAAAATATGGCTAAAAGTGCTTGTGATTCCTTTAAAAACCTTATTTCCCTACCAAGGACTCCACTTCCTTTAGGAGGAATATTTTACTTTCAAATTACAACTCCCTTCTTCAAATTGCAACCTTTCTCCTTCAAAAGATCAAAAACCTATGCTCTGATACTACTTGATGTAGAGTAGGGAAAAGTTTTTCCAAAAATCACAATTCAAACTATTCCAAACAATCCTTCAACCCTTAAAACCCTAACTTGGCAATGTTTCACAATTCCTTTCTATTATTCTTTTGGTATATCAAACAATGTTTTCTGACCATAATTCTCAAAATAAATTGTAAAACCACAAAGAATTCACCATTTCAAATACCCATTATGCTCTACTTTGACATATCCAATAGAGAGGTAGGTTTTTTTGGAACAATACCTTCAAAAAATTGTTACTATGCTGCAACTATGGTTAATTAGCCCCATTTTCCAAAGCAACACCCAACCAAACACTCTTCCAACCTTAAATATCTATTGTAGGACCTCAACTAGGTTACAAAAGGTCTAATTCCACAAGTTTTATTAATAGAAACAATCATAAGTTCATCAAACCACAAAACCCTTGTTTAGGCCTCTTTAGGCTAGTTACAAGAGGGTTTATTGAAGCTATATACTCCAAGCCTCAAACCACTTTGAAAAAACCTCAAACACACCATTCTATGTCTGTGCATGCTTCCTAAACCATCTCCCATCCCTTATAAATGCATTTTAATCAAGCTCCCACTCTTAGCCATCAAATTAAGCCCAAACCCATGAAATTATCAACTAGGGCAGCACCAAAAAGTTATCAAACCCTACTCCCTACTCTTGAAACCTACATTAACATATAAACCTACCTAAATTCACCCATTCCACAAAGTTTCAAGCAATCCTACAGGTGGAATGGGACATTAATGCATTTTAAGAACTCTTAAAACCTCCAAATAGGGTTTCAACCTGTCCTCAATGAAATGCTTATAGAATTACTCAAACTCAATGAAAACCAACCAAATCAAACCAAAAAGGAAGTTAATTCATGTTTCCACCAATTCAAATCACATTAGAACATAATTTCTCAGTACGTATCCATACACACACCTGTAGCAGGAAATTTAACTGAAAGCACATAGAAATAAGGGTTTCTTATTGCTTTTCTTCAACAAAATCAATTGTAGAACCATGCCATGAAGTTTCTAAAGAAAATTTAAACTTTTCCCAACAAAAACCATTGGTTCCAACTGATTTTTGAACTACCTGACCATTGGACTTCCATACATGACAAAATTTGCAAAGTTGGCAAAGTAACATTGACAACATTTATCCAAAACTTAACAACTTTAACTCTCACCGAGTCAAAATGACTTAATACATGGATAATGGTCTTTTATGACCTTATTATACCAAATAAGAATGTAAACAACAAAAACTAAACCAAATAATATATTTACATGAGTTGACATGGTTCCCATGCACCAAATTTTACTTGGTCTCACACTTAATATTAATGCATATTTAAGTATTGGAAAAATACAATATCTCAATGCAATGCTTAGTAATAATAAAGATTCATTTTCTTGGGAATACCAAGAAATGTGTGGAATTCATCCTAATACCTGCACCCACCATATTTATATTGAAAAATATAATTAGTCATCTAGTTAGGCATCCACAATGACGGCTCAACCCCATCTTGTGTGAAATAGTTAAAGAGGAGTTACAAAAACTATTAAATGTTGGGTTTATATATCCTATTTTATATAGTCGGTGGGTCTCTCCTCTAGTTTTGGTTCCTAAGAAAAATGGTTGTTGATGTGTTTTTATGCACTTTTCAACACAAGCGTATGGTGCACTACCTCTCTTGAAAGACAATCTTCCACAATTGTTGCAGTAACACTATCCCAAGGTCTCTGATGTTAGGTCATGATAGTGCTTAGATACCTTAGTAGTTTGATGTGATTTGCTGAATCACAAGGCGGTCTTACAGAAAATACAAAGTGTGGGCATAAAGCATGAAGTGGATTTTGAAATGGAGTTCTTGGGATAATGGCAGTTAGGTGTTGTGAGGTTCAAACAAGCAATCTTGAACTCCGTTTAGTTTTGTGATTTGGCTTTACAATGTGCAATGAACCTTGGTACAGTTTCTAAAAAGTAAAAAAAGAGCAAAGAGAAGGAAAAGTTCCTAAGTCTAAAGCTTGCAATGAATAGTGACAATGGAGTCCCTGCAATGGACAATTCCTTAAAACAATATCCCACTTAACCAGGGATTTCACACAGTATCATAGAAATTGTGCTATCTTCTAAGGGCAGATATTTCATCCCTTCATCCACCATATACATGCATGAATTAAAGATAAATGTTTGGGGCAGCTTCAAATCAAGTCCAAGCTAACTTTGCACAGCTATCTACCTTCAGCAAACAACAAAAAGTATGGACTAAGGGATCATCAACAATGCAGGAATTTTCACAAACACCAAACAGCATTCCTCAGATTCAACTAAATACAGTAAACAGCTAACTAAACAGCCACAAGATCTAAACTAAACATGTGAACTTGGAGAAATGAATCAAATGGCAAGAGAGAAATCAAGGAAATACACCAAGTCAATGATATTTCTTATAAATTTATGCAGCATGCCTTTACAACAACTCAACTCTCACTTTTGCAAATGAAGGGAGTGCTCTATTTATAGCTTTCCAAAAGTTAAATGAATGGCTAAGATTCATTACAATTGTGTGGCCAAGATTCATTACAAAATAGGGTTTCACCTACCCCCAAATAGATTTACAATTTAAAAACATCTTTTGTCCTTTCCCTATTTCGTCATCTAGTGGATGACACTATTGCTCTTTCGTCCTGTAGCTAATTGTTGTTTTCTTGGCTGTAGCTACTCTTCAGGGAAGTCTTCTTCTTTGGCTAGGCTGTCCTCTTGCTCCTCGGAAGCTGCATGTTCAATGTACTTGAGGATGACGGCCTGGAGCTTATCTACCTCGAGGATCTCACATCTTAATGCTTGGTAACTCCATTCTTGGGCATTCTCTTCCAGCCGCTTCCAATCATCGTCATACTTCGAGCCTTGGTCTCTGAATAGCTCTAATCGATCGAAGGCACGGGCAGCAAAACTTAGGAATTCCGTGGTGATTTCTCCAGCTGCCTCGTCCTTCATCCTCTCCTGGAAGTATGACTTCACCTTCTTGGCATCCATTTGCACCGTGGGCATATCATAGCCCATTATTAGCTTGAGATACTCGGTGCATTCTGCCCGGATTTCC
>VDFB02095680.1:0-18181 GCA_007258455.2 Sequoia sempervirens | reverse complement strand
TTCTCCTTGCCTATTGCTGTAACTTTTTCTCCTTCGAAGAGGCATGCATTTGCTGCAACCTCCTTTTCATCACTTTCTTCAATCCTTTCTCCCTCAAATAATTTTTCTAATTCCCTTATCTCTTCTTTCAATAAGGGATTATTTTCTTCTTCTTCAATGTCTTTGTCAAATCTAGGACTGTGAAAGTCCATTTTTTGAATTGCTACAACTTCATCTACTTCTTTTGTACAAAAATGATCATTAACATAAGTAAATGATACCTCTTTTTTTGTTGTATCTAAAAGGAAGTAAATGGTGTTCTCTCTTTTGCTTCTAGGGTTTTGGACCTAAAAGGAGAGAGGCAATTTTCTTACTCTTCACTCAAGAACAAACCCTTGAGATTTCAATGCAAAGGAGATTGAAATATTGCAAAGGGCTATCCTAGGGGCTGAATGAGATTTAATGAGGGGTTCACCACCAAGTGTAAACTTGGAAAAGACAATGAAATGCGGGACATAATGTAAAACCCTAATTGAATGCAAACTAACTCTAAATGACCTAGAAAAGTGAAAAAATGTAACAAAAAGCTATGAAACTGAAAGTGTGCACCTGGAAGATTGAAGAAGGCAGAATGGAGGTTTGGATAATTGAAAAAAATCCTATTGATGCTGATTGGGACTCACTCGCCAAGCTGGGCGAATCAGTCCAATTTTTGAGAAAATGTGCAGGAACAGGGTTCAGCCAAAAGGGTATCCAAATTTGTAAAAATCTCTATCAGGCCTGTACAGTGGGACTCATTTTCCAATGGTGGTGAATCATTCTGCTTCTACTTTTCTAGAATTTTTGAACTGGATTCTATGCCTCTTGGTCTGGTCTGCTCTAGTTTCCGGATCTAAAACTACAAATTTCTACCTATAGACCTTCTCCAAGCTTCTCCAAGGTTTGATGAAAACTTTGACAAATTTTGGGATTTGACAACTTTTCTCCAACTTTGCTTCTTCTCCAATCTACAACCTAGCCCTGCAAATCACACACAAGAAGAGGGAAAATTTTTGTGGGGGTTAGTGAATAGGGGTTTTCCTTGGTCAAATCCCTTGTTGGTAATTAAACCTTGAAATAAAAGCAAATATGAAAGGAGAATGATAAATGAACAAAAGACAATGTTGCAACTCACCAAAACCTTGCAATAAGGTGCTGCAATAATGCTTGAAATGGCTGCAATGGATGTGGTTCTTGAATCTAGCTTGAATGATGTTGATCTTGCTTGAAACACTTGCTTGAATCATCAACTCTACATCACAAATGTTAGCACAATAACAAACATGAAGAATACAATCTTTAACATGATGATTGGCACTTGAAGAATTCTCTTAAATGCTTGATAATATGCACTTGAAATGCCTTGAATTATCTTGTGAATGCTCAAATTCTCTTGTGAACTCTTGAATGCTAGGATCACTTGATTGCTTGTTAGGAAAAAATGAGCAAAAGAACCTTGTATTTATACTTAATTATGCAAGAATTCCCAAAATTACTTGACACTGCTAAGGGTGATCCGGCCAATAGTGGTTTACACTTTTGGCCTTAACTGACACCTGATATTTTTTTAACACAATTCCACATTCAACACCTATAGCGATTAAACCGAGAATTTGAAGATGATGCAACTAGAGTCTTGTCGTATTTGTCTGTAGATTTCTAAAAATATTTTTTCAATTTTTTTGGAATCAGATTGCACTCTCTTTTTCCATCTCCCACGAAAATTGGTTTTTTTTTCAAAATAGCATTTTTAAAAAGTGACACACATCAGAGCAACGTATAACTTTTTTTTCTTCCTTGAAAGATAAAATTCCAATTTTCAAATTTAGATTTGTGGTCTGGTATCTAGTGCAAGCTTCCACTTAGTTAGATAGTTTTTATTGAATATTTTTTCAATCAAGTTTTAAAGTCAAATCAATTACAATTCACATATAACACGACCGTATAACGCATAACTTTCACTGTATGTATCGAAATTCTTTTTTTTTTTGTTGGATCAAGGACTCCAATATCTGGTGTACTCATATTTTTCAATTTTTTTTGATAATCTTCTATTTTTCCACTTGTGCGCATAGAGAGTTTTGTTTCAGGAAAACCTATATTTGAATAAAACTTAAAAAAAGATAGATAATATAATCAAAACATACTAAAATTATATTCGTTGGATAGCTCGCTTGAGGGGAACCCGATACTAGTTGGGTTTTTGAGATCTTCTCCATTTTCATTCTGAAATTGAGCTTCGAAACGCAAAATTTTCAACAATTCTGGTGCCTTAGGAACCAAGGATGAAAAAAGAGGGGTTCAGCCGAACAAGTGTTCGGTCGAACATCTTGGAAGGGTTCGGTCGAACTAGGGTTCGACCGAACCCATGTTCGGCCGAACCACCAACACATACAATTAAAAAAAGCAATTAAATGAATGTGTTTTTTGTTTTAGCCATACTAAATGGGTTCGGCCGAACCTAGGTTCGGCCGAACCCACTCTAGTATGATTTTTTAATAGGGGATTTAGTTGGTTCGGCCGAACCCTAAGGTTCAACCGAACCAACTAAATGGTTCGGTCGAACCTTAGGGTTCGGCCGAACCCATTTGATATGAGGAATGGGAAAATTTTGAAATTTCCTTCCTCTTCAAAAGTGTAAACCACTTATGTGGCTTCACCCCAAGCTGACATTAGATCTAGGAGAATAAAATCCCACCGAAAATTTGAATTTTGGTCACACGGGACTCATTCGCCCAAGGTGATGAATGAGTCCCATCATACATAATGTATGGGACCAAAAATGAAAAGTGTTTAGAAATGTGTGAAACCTGCATCGGGGCCAAAAAGACCTAGGTGGGAATCATTTGTCCAAGGTGGAAAATGAGTCCCAGACACTAAATCTGGATCACACAAGCTAGGAACACCTGAATTATGATTGGTTACTGATTGGTGTTGGGATTATCCTAAAAAGGTTGCAATAAATGAGACTTGTGGATGTAAAATAGGGCCAATTAAATCATAAGAAAGCCCAATTATTAATGACAAGCTTAGAGGAATGTGAAAGTGTGTTACAACACTTTACAACACTCCAAATAAGGCAAGATTAATGTTGATTATGATTAAAATTATATTAATTATGCTTAGTTAATTGATAAAACCCTAGAAAAGTGTGAAAGTGTCTTACAATACTTCACAACACTTTAAAAAGGAACCATTAAATTCCATTAGTTCATAAGGGCCCAAGACCTATTGTGAATATGTTATCCACAATACAACATTAAATCAAGGCAACATTAAGCCAAAATCCACAAGGAGGACCCAAACGAGTGTGAAAATGTCAAGGGACCCATTTTTTGACACTAAATTTAGCCGTCACTTTAGTGAGAGGATGAACCTACTTCAAAATCACACTAAAGTAGACAAACACACACCAAGAGGGGTTCCAATGAACCAATGTTAGCAAGATGGGATGATAATGATCAAGCCCCCCAGGTCAAGATCCCATGGAAAACCAACATAAGCATAAAGGAACACACATGAAAATGATATAAAGAACAATGAAAAGGCCAAGCATACAATGCCAAAGATGAAGAAGAGAAAAGGTGGAATAAAAAAATCCGATCAAGCTTCAACCATTTGTCCATCATGATGTGGATCAAATCTAGGATGTTTTTCCAGAAAATGCATACTCACTTTGAGGCGATGAAACTCCTGGCTGTCTGCCAGGTGAGAAGTCCTAAAAGGTGAGAAAAAAACACTCATGGATGGTATGCACTTCACAGACACAAGTGGCTATGGAGAAAGTCATACCTTGGATTGGGCTCCCCGCTCAATCAATAACAAAGTTATACCTCTTGATAACTTTAATAAGGTGCCACACAAAAATTATTTTCAAGCTTCATGAGAAGCAAAACTTCGTATGCTTGGAGCTCATGAACAAACATGATGGCACTACAAGCATGTAAGCTGTGTTATACAAGGTGGCCATATATCAACAAATGCAACATGCAACATAGAAGGTTCAAAGGAGTCTTGCTTAGTTCATGCGAGGTCTTTAACTTAGGGAACATTGTGCCTAATGTCTCCAAGAGAGGACCAATCAAAGAATAGAAGATTCACAACTTAGGGGATGCAGTGCGTCACATCAAGCCACTAAAAGGAATATAATATGCTAAGAGAGATCATGCCCCTGAAGGAAATTACACCCAATATCATCCACAAAGTGACAAATGTATCACGTATGAAGTAAGAAGGCTGCACTAAGAACCAAGGAAAAGGAAAATGTGAAAGAATAATGCCAATGTGTGCCCCCACTTTAAAGAAATTAATTTAAAGTAGCAAATGAAAAATGCTAACAAGAAGGAAGAAATGAGAGCTAGCTTGCAAAGCCCTATGCCAAGTCATATGTTTCCGAGTAAAGTTGCATCATGCAAGAGTAAAAGAAAAGAGAGGGGGTTTCCCCCTAAATGAAAACATCAAACACGCAAGGGATATATGGATTTGGGGTCAGTATGTTATTTGCTACAATGTTTTTAGAGAGCTTGGAATTGTCATCATCCCCCAAATACACATAGAACTAGAAGAATGACACAAAGAGAGCGAGAAAAAAGAAAAACCTCTTAGGTCAACATGGAAAATACATGAATGTATCGATGCCTTTTGTCATCCCCAAAATGAAAACACAAGACAAAAGATGAGAAATCTATAAAAGAAAAGTTGAAAGAAAATAAAAAGCCTTTTGGGTCAACATGGAAGAGACATAGGGTGTCTTGATGCCTTGTGTCATCCCCAAAAGGAAAACACAAGACAAAAGAGAAAATGAAACTTAGGAAAAAGAAAAAGAAAGCCTTTTGGGTCAACATGAAAGAGACATAGGGTGTCTCTATGCCTTGCGTCATCCCCAAAAGGAAAACACAAGATACAAGAGAAAATGAAAAGGAAAAAGAAAGCCTTTTGGGTCAACATGGAAGAGACATAGGGTGTCTCAATGCCTTGAGTCACCCCCAAAAGTAAAAACAGGATAAAAAGCGAAAGAGATGCATGACATAAAGAAGAATGAAGGTAAAAATAGAGGAATGTCACAAAGAGAGAGAGAACATCAAACAAAACATCACGGGGGATCACATTACACACATGCAATCACACACAAAAGAAAATGAAAAAGAAATAATGAAAAAGACTAGTAAAGAAAATGTGAGTCAACCTATGAGCAAGTCATCCACCTCCCAATCATGTTTTGTGTATACTGAAGGTGAGCAACTAGCCAAAGGGACAAGAGAAATTACTGAACTAGGAGAAGCACTAGGTTCAACACTCTTTATAAGAGATTTGTCGTTTAAGTTCATGGAAGAGGAAAATAGTGTGTTTAGTTCATTATGCACCTCTTTGTCAATTTTAGCAACCTCATCATCATCATCTAAGTTGATCACAATAGGAGGTCGAAGGATAATATCCATGGAAGAGTTGAACTCTTGTTGTGGAGGTTGCATTGAATTTTCTTGTTTAGGAGGTAGAGTCATCATGCATTGCTTCAGTCAAGTTTGGATTTTTATTTTTTTTGTTTAATTTTTCATGTAACTTACGAGCAAGGCCACGACATCTATGCCTATGCTCTCTAGCACCTCTATTTCTTTTGGTTTTGTTACCATGTTTCATTTGTGTAGGAGCGGGTTGATCAATCGTAGGTTTCTTTTCTTCCCGGAGGGGAGAAATGGAAGGAACCACAGGAGGTTGTTCAACCACTTTCTCTTTGACTTTGTAATTTTTTTTAATTCTAGAAGGTGTGATGGGGTTGGTTTCATTATCTCTTGGTTGTTTGTAGGATGTAGGTGAAGTTTTTGTTTTTGGTTGGTCTTGATTGTTTGGTTCTTGTTTAGGTTCAAGCATGGTTTTGTCAAGGATGGGAGTTTCAGAGGTGGATGGGGACATGTTTTAGAGAGATAGTTTTGCTCTCTTCTTTTCCTTGAACTTTTGATAGGACAAAAAAAATAAGTCTTCTCGAGGTTTTATAGGTTCCATGGGTTCGGGCCAAAAGGAATCTAGGGAAAAGTTTCCTTTGGAAGACAAGGGGTTAAAGTCACTATGGTGGATAGTGAATATTTCATTGTCAAAGGGAAAATTTAAGCATTTATGCACAGCTAAAGGGATGAATTTCATGGAGAGAAGTCATGGGTGGCCTAGCTTCACACGAAATTGGTTTGACTGCGAGATGATGGCGAATGTGACATTTAATGTTTTTGGTCCTAGCTGCAATGGTAAGGTGATTGATCCTATCGTAGGGCACATAAAACCATTGTGTGTCTTGATCTATGCTTTTGGTTTATCATATTCATCTTGATAGAGTTCATGCAAAAGTAAAAATTCCTCGGTGATCACGTTCTCTCCACAGGCGGGATCTATTAATATCCCATTAGTGGGCTTATATAGATACAACCGACTATGTAAAGAGGAGCATCAAGCAAATGTTTAAGTATATTCTTAGAGGAGAAAGCAATGTCAAGAGGACTCTTAGGTCGACCCTTATGAGGGATGATGTCTATCATCCCTACCATTTCATCTATAGGATTGACATTGATAGCATTATTTAGAATAGAATCATTGTTTTCATCATCTGTATCAACATTCATCACATCATTCTTTATAGTTTCTCTTGCTTTGACAAATGAAATATTATGTTTGGGCATTGGCTTGGTAAAAATATGCAAATTTTGGTTAGGAGGGGCAACAAACTTATTGCCTTGATTTTTAACACCTCCAATGGATAGAAAGACACAATCAATGAGGTCTTGCACAAGGTGTTTAAGATTCTTGCAATGTTCCATGTCATTTCCATTTTGTCGATGATAGTGGCAATAAACACTGGATTTAAAGATCGGGTGTACATGCTTATTAGGGTCAGGTGTTTTGACAGGAGGAAAGGTAATCATTTTTTGTTCTAGAAGTTGGGACATTGTGTTATGAAGGGTATCAGGCAAGGGAGTGAATTATCTTTTCGGATCTCTATAACTAAAGGGTACTGTGGCTTTGATAGCAACTACTTGGTTATTGAAATTTTGAGTTGTTTGTTGAGGGGGGGTTGAATTGAAGGAACCATTTATTTTGTTTTCTAAAAGGTTGGGGATTGTTTTGGTTTGCGGGCTCAAATCTCTCAATTTGGCTCGAAGTGGACTTTGTATCTCGACTACTAACCAAATTTTGATAATCGCGAAGGGCAGTGCATAAGTGCATGAAGGATGGGAATTTCAGATCATAGTCAACTTCTCTTGGATTTTACTTTGCAAATTTCTATGAACATTTTTGAAGGTGTGGGTTGGGGACCTTTACATCGATTTGGGAATAAAACGATTGATAGCATGAGATAAAATTAGTTATCTTTTCTTTCTCTTTTTTCTTGCATCTCATCAAATCAGCCAAGGTCATCTTGGGAGTCATATGCACTTGGAAATGAATTACAAATTCCTCAACAAGTTCATTGAATGAATGAATTGAGTTGCTCAGTAAAGAAGAGAACCATTCCAAGGCAGTATCTTTCAAGGACCTAGGAAAAAGTTTTTCCAATAGTTTATCATCAAGGAAAAAGTCACTACATAAGGCAGTGTAGGCATTAACATGGTTAGAAGGATCCCCCTTCCCTCTATATTTCTCAAATCTAGGTACCTCTACACCTTGTAGCATCAGTGTTCACAATATCTCCAAGGACAATGGATTACTTTTGACATAATATGTAGGTGGACCATTTTGATTTTGGTTTATGGTGGAAATTTACTTTTGAAGGGATAAAATAGTTTGGAAAAGTTATGTTATGAGAGGGTCATTTCTTGCGTTATGAAATGGAAGTGAAAGTGGTGATGGAGTGTATGTGGTTAAAATAGGAGAGGTGAATGGAATGCTTATAGGAGGTAAGGTAGGATATATAACTTGCGATGCCACATAGGAACTAAGGATGCTAGCAGGAATACCCAAGGAAGGAATCACATTACTAGTTGCATTGTTGTTGTGACTTGAGGGTTGGTTTAGGTAGGTATTGAGGCAATTGTTGTGGGAGGAGGAATTTGAGTTCCTCCTTGGCTTGTAACATTTCTTGTGGGCAAAGGACAACTAGTGGTTGAGGGAAGATTTTTTCCAAAGATTTGAACTATGTTTTTCATAAGGTCAAGGTCATTGTCACTTTCAAGCATGCGGTGAATGTTTTCTATGGTAGGAATTGTAGTAGTTGAAATGCTTTCAAGGCTTATTTGATGTTTTCTTGGTTCAACTTGCATTCTATTTGAAGGCAAGGAGTTGGTAAGGGTGTTATCCATGCCTAGTGTACTATTGTCAATACTAGGAGTCGGAAGCTCTAGATAACCCAAGATCCACAATGATTGTTCTATCGTGGGATGACATGAGTCTCAAACTTCTTCTCACTATGGTATTAGAAATAGGACACCAAACACTCATGCAAAGGCTATTGAATGCGGGGTGGATGCAAATGCAATGTAAGCTAATACGAATGAAATGATTATAATTGAAATTCTGGAAAGTGAAATAGAAATGCAAAAACAACAAATAGAAATTTAGAAACTGAACTGTAAATGCCAGAAAATGTAGTGAAAAATATGCAGGGGGATTGATTCGCCCAAGGTGGCAAATGAGTCTTGGTACTAATTTTTTTGAAATTTTTCAGAATTTTTGAATTGAATTTTATGCTTTTTATGTTTTTTGATGTAAATCTGAGATGCAAGTGCAGAATTTTACCGATTTTCAATGAAATTAGATGCAAAAATGTAAGCTATATAAGCTTTCACTAATGCAAGAATGCAAATTAACCAATGCAAAACCTAATGCAATGTTAATACAAGCTAAATCTAGGATGTAAATGCACTCCAAATTAGAATTATGATGATCTAAAGTCAGGTTCACCAAAATGAAAGGAAGAAAATGGTGTTCTCTCTTTCATTTCTAGGGTTTTGGACCTAAAAGGAGAGGAAATTTCCTTACTCTTCACTCAATAACAAACACTTGAGATTTCAATGCAAAGGAGATTGAAATCTTGCAAAGGGCTATCCTAGGGGATGAATGAGATCTAATGATGGGTTCACCAGCAAGTGTAAACTTGGAAAAGACAATGAAATGTGAGACAATGTAAAACCCTAATTGAATGCAAACTAATTCTAAATGACCTAGACAAGTGAAAAAAATGTAACAAAACGCTATGAAATTGAAAGTATGCACCTATAAGGATGAAGTAGGAAGAATGGAGGTCTGGATCACTAAAAAATTTGCTTCTAATGTTGACTGGGATTCATTCACCAAGCTGGGCGAATCAGTCCAATTTCTGAGAAAATGTGAGGGAATAGGTTTCATCCAAAAGGGTATCCAGATCTGTAAAACTTTATGTTAGGAATGTACAGTGGGAATCATTCACCAATGGTGGCGAATCGGTCCACTTCTACTTTCTAGAAGTTCTGAATTGGATTTTGTGCCTCTCGGTTTTCTCTGCTCTTTTTGACTGGTTTTCGGATCCAAAATTGCAAATTGCCACTTGTAGACCTTCTCCAAGCTTCTCCAAGGTTTTATGACAACTTTGACAACTTTAGGGATTTGAAAATTTTTCTCCAACTTTGCTTCTTGGCCAATCTGCAACCTAACCTTGCAAATCACACACAAGAAGAGGGAAAAATGTTGTGGGGGTTAGTGAATAGGGGTTTGCCTTGGTCAAACCCCTTGTTGGTAATTAAACCTTGAAATGAAAGAAAATATGAAAGGATAATGATGAATGAAGAAAAGACAATGTTGCAACTCACCAAAACCTTGCAATAAGGTGTTGCAATAATGCTTGCAATGGCTGCAATGGATGTGGTTCTTGACTCTAGCTTGAATGATGTTGATCTTGCTTGAAACACTTGCTTGAATCATCAACTCTACATCACAAATGTTAGAACAATAACAAACATGAAGAATACAATCTTTAACATGATGATTGGAACTTGAAGAATGATCTTAAATGCTTGATAATATGCACTTGAAATACCTTGAATGCTCTTGTGAATGCTCAAATGCTCTTGTGAACTCTTGAATGCTAGGATCACTTGATTGCTTGTTAGGAGAAAATGAGTGAAAGAACCTTGTATTTATACTTAATTATGCAAGAATTCCTGAAATTACAACACTACAAGCTGACATCAGATCTAGGAGAATAAAATCCTGTCAAAAATTTGAATTAAATTTGAATTTTGGTCACACGGGACTCATTCGCCCAAGGTGGTGAATGAGTCTCATCATACATAATGTATGGGACCAAAAATGAAAAGTGTTTAGAAATGTTTGAAACCTGTATCAGGGCCAAAAAGACTTTTTGATGACGATTTTACTCACAACAAGCGAGGCAAATAAATTCTTCACAAACAAGACCGCAAAGAGCGTATCCTTCTTGAATGATATGGAACAAAGACAACCTAACGGGGAATTCTTCTTTAATAGGAAAAGATTGGATTTAGTTCAATCCCAAGTCTCTGATAACCAGGTCATGATTGCATGAGGGTCGCTCTTGGGTACTAATGTGATATTGTTGTTAATCTCAAAGGTACTATGATTATTTCTACTTTTGTTAAGAATCATAAGCATCATACACAAAATTTCCACTCCATTCATAAAATAACATCATGAAATCAGATGATTTACAATAATATTTCATGAACATCACAAATTATTTGCTATCACTTAAGTAGATTTAGCATTAAGCATTTAGCAATTTTATGGAAAACAAAATATTTTCAATAAAATTTCATCCATTCATTCAAATTTTGGAACATTTTCAAGAATTTAAACATCTACTCTAAAATAAAGCATAAAAATACTAAAAAATTTAAAAGTTTCTCTCGGTTATTCTCCATGGATGCCCCAAAGAATCAATTAAAATAGAGCAAACTGCTTTATACTTCACCAGATTGCTTCACAGCTACATATAAAATGGTGTAAGCTTTTAAAGAGAGGGGTTTCATTTTTGGACACCGAGTAGGTTCTGTATGCACCCTTAAATGGTGCAACATATAGTCTTGTTCGACTAAACTAACAAAACCAACTATAAAAGATACTGAGATAGGTAGCTATCTAATAAGATATGATATTAATCAATGTCTATGTGCATACAGAGTTTTACGTCGGAATGGTTCAAAAAATAGTAAAAAAGAACAAAACTTAGAAAATTATGCTCCTCCAACATCCACAAATTATGACCATAAAATAAAAATAAAGCAGGAAACGACCTTTTATAGGAACAAGGCCTCAAAGTTCAACTTAAAGTCTATCCATAGAATTAGAAATAACAAATTAAAATGTGGCATGTGGCATCCGCCAGTTCTCATCAAGAATATTCTAGACTAAGTCAAGGCTTTGACTTCATCAACAACAACACTTTTACTTCATACTCCAGCATGAACACTTCGCATATGTCGAGGCTATTAGCTTCTTTCCAAAATACCAGAATAAGGAACATCTACCAGGACCAAGGTCAACCTGCAAATTCAAAATTGTAAACAAAATAAAATCTCCATCACACTTCCGTGTCTGGTATCCAGTTCTTCATCTCCTCGCTCATGACTTGGGCTCTAGGATTCTTTCTCCGCCTTTGTTCAACTGATACTCTCATAAAGCATTTAATACTTGATGCATATGTTCTTTTGAAATACCTTGTATTTCCCTCCAAGTGAGTTTGAGCCTTGTATATTCTTCAGATATATGGAGTATAATACCATTCTTCTACACTTTGTCTACTTCATATTTAGCTATAGTGTTCCTTCACTATATAATTTCATCAATGACCTCCCGCATTAACAACTGAACAGGGTCTCTATTCATTCTTTCTATCCATTCCTTGAAGGCTTTAGCTTCTTTTCCTTCCTGTCCTAATGTATGGGGATCGCAACCTTGACGTGCTAGCATTTCAATAAATTCTCTATCTTCATCAATCAATTTTCTGCATTCTACGGTGACCTTTTCAAATCCTTCAATACATTGTATTAACATGTCACCTTCCCATTTCAACTGTTTCTTCAATTTTTCTGGCAATGGAAGTTCTTGTTCTGATATTACATCACCCTATATTAACTCTTGGATATTTAATTGCATGAGAATTTCAATGTCTCGCCTTTCTTCAATAATTTGCTCCTAGCAAAATCTACATTCATTTTCAAATATTTTTAATTTCTTTGAATAGCGGTATGCTTCCTTGTGCTTCCCTATTGCATTTGTAAAATTTCTTTGTTCTTGTTTACCACTTGATTTAGGAACTTCTTCTCTTTGACCTGTCACATTTTCTAAAATGGGAATTTCTTCAATGATTTTTGGCATATATTTGGGATTAGTAGGGTTTGGCACTATCTCCTCTGTTTGAAAACTTATATCCTCCTATCCATCCATATTTTCAACTTCAACTCTCTAAAAATAACTTTCTTTATGGAGAACTACTGCAATTGCATCCACTTGTTCTTGTGACATTAGTACTGAGATAATCTTTCATATTCTCTTCTTACTATGTGCTCATCTTCACAATTAAGCCAATAATCTTCTAAATGTGGCACATGAGCATGATAACCAACTATATTCTTGGAAATATTTCCTTCAATATCATAATATTTTCTCTCGAGTGGGAACTCTTCAAAATGGTATGTTCTCAATTCTTCTTCACACAAGTCAGTCACTTTGATTGCATTACACTTATAATTTCCTATTGCAATGGGAAATTTAAAAGAGGCCTTCTTGTGAGCATGGCTATAAAGAGCCTGAGATGGTTTCAACTATCTCAAAAATTCTAATAAAACAATTTTATCTGCTAGGTACCTAGGCAGCATGAATGGATGTCCATCAAATCCCTCCACCCTAATCTAGGAGTAAGTAGGGAACTGTATGTACCGGCCTCCTATTGGTCGAATAACACTTTGTGCTTCCAAAGATAATCTTTTGGCTTTATCACCTTCCATTGTTATGACCAATTTCATGGAAAAATAATAATTGACTTTCCTGTAATCATATTTGTATCCATGGATGGTGATCTGGGGTAGATGTGCATATATCAAACTATTTCCCACCTTTGTGCCTAGAGTACCAATTTGTTTCAACCCTTGTTTATTGGCCCTCATGTAACATGAGTAAATAACATATGACGACATATAAAAGCACCTGGTTTTGGGAAATGTTGGTATCTGTTCATACAATCTGTCACTTATAAGATTTCTCCAATGCAATTGCATGGGACCTTCCACCAGGCTGGATATTAGTACAAACATCCAGGGTTCAAATCTGTTCGCATCACTTAAACCAACTACCCTTCTCACCAAAGTTATAATATTTTGCATTTCTTTTTTGAACATAGATCTCTGAATTACCTTGGTCTGTGGTGTAATTGGCTCTTGGCACCATTGGGTACTCATAATTTATCTATTACACTCTTCAGCATTCTGATATGTCTTGCCCTTGGCTTTCATATGAACATTGTACGGGTATGTGCAGGATCATGATGGGCCAAAAAGTGGCAATATGATGGGTATGTGTAGGGTATGTGGCTGGCGACTTTTTTTTAACCCAAAATTGATGAAACTAAAAGGGTTTTTGAAGGAGATTTTTAACTTTCCACAAATATAAATTATGCTTTACTTTGAATTTAATAAATAATTATTATTCATTTTCTATTTGAATTACAACTAAAGTCTTGGTTCATAGGCTGATTGAAAAACATCTATAGCTTTCAAACGGTATCACATTTTTTGAATCTGAAACATGTGTCACATTCTATGCTTCGCATAGTATAAGATTAAAAAAGAAAAATTGAATTTCATGAAGTTTTAACCAAGTTAAGGTGGTTAGACATATGAGGTTTTATATTTTTTAAAAGTTGTAATAAAAAAAAAAATTAATTATTTACTTGGAAAAAAATTACAAAAAAATATGCATCACATCGAGACATGAGTCCTCTATTTATATCTAAAATCTTATAAAAAAATATTATCATTTTATTGTGGTTAGGGTGGTCAGACAAGCACCTACTTCTTATTTTTTACCTGAAATTTAAGTACTACTGCATTGAAATTTCAAATTTTCACCAAATAGATTTGAAAAAAAAAAAACCTAGTAGTTTAGAAACTACATTAAATTTGCTATAGATTATATTCTTACATATTTTTGAAATAATATAGATATAACTTATTCAAATTTTTATGTCAAGTTGCCTAACTCTGATTTTTCTAATTTTTTTGCCACTTAAGGGCCTATTTTTTCCATGATGATCCTGCACATACCCATACATTTGTGTGTAAATGGGGAGACCAAATGTGCATATGATTCCTTTCTGTGAGAGGTTTGCATAAATTATCTCTTCTTTCTCAATGACCCTTTTGGCTGGGTTGTAATAATTCATACATTGCATAACTAATTCAAGGGCCTCCATTGCTAGTGGAAACCCTCCTGCCAAAAGTAACCCATTTGCTACAACGTTCTTGGTACATTGAGAAGCATTTTCTTGTAATACCCGTGAACAAATTTCAATATCAGAAAACCATCCCATATGAGTGTCTGTAACCACTACATTGATTGGTACGACTTGTGAATTGTAGTATTTAAATTCATCTTCTGACCATGCGTTAGAAGTACTCATTTTCTCTGGTGTGTTCTATATTTTCCAGAATGTCTGTCTTGCATGCGAGTTAGGGTTAAATTTAACCAAAACTTATAGTTTATGAAAATTTCAATTCATTTTTTGATTAAATTTAGAAAATCAGAGAATAATCAACATTTCAATTTCTAAATGGAAATACCATTATCGAGACCTTTCAGCTTGAAAATCACTTAACGTCGGAGTATCAGTTGTCTAAAACATACCTGGTTCTGGTTGATAATGATGATACTTTAGAATGCAACTTCAAAAACCTTGGTAGCTGTGTTTTGGTTTCTCAAAATTTACCTCTCCTTGTGCACAAGTGTCATTTCGTTCTTTCAATGTCCTTCACAAATTCACAGTTTGATGCGAAGTGAAGTGTTACAAAAGCAATTGCATGCTTGAGGTGGTTCCAAGTACATAGGTAGTTTGAAACCTTCATTAATTCCCTTTTATTTCACATTAATTCCTCAAATAAAGGTGCAATCATCACGGATTAGGGTCCAAATCATGAACACCTAAATTTTTGTGCAAGCTCGCTACTAGAGGAGAATGACGACGCAATGATTATACATGGCAATTAGATGTCGTGATGATTCTCTATAAGGTATAGGTTATTAAAGATACATGATCAATTTGTGATCACCGAGATTAAAGATTTCTGGTATTGTCTTTAAAAAGAAACACCAGGATCCGGGAATTAACCTCTAAGCTTCAGAAAGAGAAAATTGGAACAAGAGAAAAGGCCGGAAACCAAGTCCAAGAGAGAGATTAAAAATTTTCAAAACAGACTCTCAAGTTTCTAATTTTCGAGTAAGAAAAGAAAAAGAAATAATAAAATACCGGACTCCAGTAAAAAGGAAACTACTAGGATTGATGACTCCGGTAAGTGAAGTACCGAGTAGAGCTAGGACCAAATGAAGATACAAATTCTCTTGGTGCCAACATAGAACTCTGGGATTCTGGTTTTCGGTAATATGCTAAACTTTGTGAAAATACCAAAACACCGAATCAGAGAAATAAAAGGATAAAGCAAAAAGACCAAGCAGAATTGAAAGAGAGATCAACAACCAACCAGGCTGCAAAACGCTTCCGAATCGAACAAAAGCAAAAAGGAACAGAGGGAAGAAAGGAAAAAAAAGAGGGGTCCACATTTTGTCAAGGGGAAAAATGGGGCATGTTGTGAGACCACACAACAAGACTTAGGTGGGACTCATTCGCACAATGTGGAAAATGAGTCCCAAACACTAAATCTGGGCCACACAAGCCATGAACACCCGAATTATGATTGGTTACTAATTGGTGTCAAGATTATCCTAAAAAAGATGCAATAAATGAGGCTTGTGGATGCAAAATAGGGCCAATTAAAGCATAAGAAATCCTAATTATTAATGACAAGCCTAGAGGAATGTGAAAGTGTGTTACAACACTTTACAACACTCTAAATAAGGCAAAACTAATGTTGATTATGATTAAAATATATTTATTATGCTTAGTTAATTGATAAAACCCTAGAAAAGTGTGAAAGTGTGTTACAACACTTCACAACACTTTAGCAAGGAACCATTAAATTCCATTAGTTCACAAGGTCCCAAGACCTAATGTGAATGTGTTATCCAAATTAAAACACTAAATCAAGGCAACATTAAGCCAAAATCGACAAGGAGGACCCAAACAAGTGTGAAAATGTCAAGGGACCCATTTTTTGACACTATAGTATCCTTTTTTTCACCATTTTCTTTGTGTTTTCCACATCCTAAAAATAAAACATCTTTAGATAAAACATAATCATCAAAATTATTATTAATCTTATGGTCCATAGTGACCATTTTATCCTCTTTCTTCCTCCATTCTTTCCTCGTGCCTTTCTTTTTTTCTTGCTTTCTTTCAACTACATTTGTGTGGGCTACTCCCATATGACTTCTTCTCCATGTTGTTTCCATCATAGGGATACAACACTACACTTCAACATTATTATTTTCGTTGTCCTCTTTGCCAAACCTTTGCTTTTCCTTTTTCTTCTCTTCACTGTTCTCTATTACAACTTCTTTTCCTTCTTCATTTTCTGCACACAAATCATTACTTACCAATTTGTTATGAAACAAACAAGGTATTTTAACTTCATCTTTTTTTTTTTTTGATCTTCCTCAACTATATCTTCTTCATTCCCAAGCTTTCCTCAAGGGCATCCAATATTAATTATATCTTCAACTCTGCAATGAGGTTCTTTTCTCTCACCTTTTCCCAATACTCTTCCCAAAATAACATTCTCACAGGTCTTCTAATGACCCATCTTGTCTTCTTTTTCATAGTCATTTTAGAGACTCACAAGTCGCTCTGCAGCTACAAGTACTCCTTGCAACAATATCTCTCTCTCTTGTTTATCCTCTACCCAACAAATGGTTTCTGGAAGACACACCTCTCTCTCATGCACCTTCTACCCAGCCTTAACCTCTGTTGGAGGATAAAGTCATAGGTCCTCTTTCATACTTGCAACAAAACTCACACTCACACATTCCAACAAACTCAAATCCTTCAATTTTCTCTCAACACATATCCAAGAAAATAAATTACTATTGCGAAACCTCCTTGTCGATCCTCTTGCTCTGATACCATTTGATGCAGTCGAAGAACAAGACCCTGATTCGAAGTGTTGATCTTTGTAGCCTCCACACCAATTCCTCTTCAATCCACTAAAAATTAATTCTCAAAGGGAAATAAAGAAGACGAAAAAAGTTTTAACTTGTAAATCATCAAGCATACATATAACTGCACATAGAATTGTTGGCATACCACTTTTCAAAATCAAATTTGAACATGTAAACATCTTCCATTTTCTCTATAAATTTATCCATAAAGAGCTCCCACCTTCATCTACATGAATAAAAGTGGGTCTAAATTTATCTACCTATGCAACCATGCTAAAATCAAGCTGAAATCCTAGAAAAATCATTTTTGAATGCTGGAACTATGTTGCAGACAACCTTGTAACATACCACTTTTTGAAAATTAAATTGAACTTGCAAATAAAATTATTTTCTTCTAAAAAATTGTACAATGAAAGCTCCCATATTAATCTATAGGAATATATTCCCACTATATTTTTTCTACCATCAATACCATACTAATTTTTGAGCCAAAATCTCAAAAAACCCATCTCTAAACATTGATTCAAGCCCTTCCTACAACTTATTTTGAAATTTTCCTTCTTCTATAGCTGGGTATTTCAATTCCTCAATTTTGGAGCTATAAATTAAGAAATGAAATCACTCCAATATGCTTTCAAAGCCCCCTGCAAACCACTACCTCTATTCTAGAAAAAGATGCATGCATGAATGTAACTCCTACATGCAACATGTATGATGCCAATTAAATTTCCAGCTACACACAAGCATTATAATTCTCTTCCATGCCATTATTGAATATCATAAATTCAATTTTCTCAACTTTAGGTGTTGAATTTCAATTTTACATATTTTTGGATTTTCCAACACATTAAATGTGCACCAAATAATTCATGAAATTACAATTTTTGAGCCAATAAATAAAATA
>VDFB02095679.1:0-15001 GCA_007258455.2 Sequoia sempervirens | reverse complement strand
TAGAGTTATGGACCTTGCTTGTTACAACATATCTCACTTTAGCTTCAACTACTTTGTCTTTTCCCTTAGTGTTTTGATTTGAGCTTTCACCTGAGAAGCCAAATCCTCTATTATCCTTGTGACATTTCTATAGGGACAAGAGTTGATCCAAAGTTATGCTACTTTCACATACTCTTGCTTCTGATTTCAGTCTTCCTAACTCTTGATCTAACTTTTCATTTTTCTTCAAATTTTTGTTTGAGATTTTCTTAAGTCTTCTTCCATTCATCCATTTTATTTTTGATAGTAGCTTTGATATTTTCTTCAATCTTCTCACATTCATCCAAATGTAGCTTTGAATCCACAATAATTTCCTTTGACTCCTCTAATTCTTGTCTAATGTCTCTATGTCTTGCTTTGAATTTCTAGATTTTCTCGCTTGATGCTTTCTTTCAATTCTTCATTTTAAAATTTTGTACTTTCTAGATCATCTAACATTATCTTCAATTCTTCCTCAAAGTAAATATATCCTTCCATATTCTTCAATATTCCAAGATCTCCCTCAAGTGGTTAAGCTTTATCTGCAAGGGACCAAGCTCTAATACCAATTGTTGAACAGTTCAGATAACTGAGAGGGGGGTGAATCATTTATCATAAAACAATTTTCTTGAATTTAATTAATTTGGAGCAAGATTATATCAATCGGATAATAATCAAACAAATATGAACATGAAAGCACATAACAATACCATGCACAATAAACACCAAAATTTATGTGTCCATAAACCCAAGAAGGGAAAAACCACAGAGAATGCTAATTCTCAATTATAGAACATTGGTTAAGGTGACATCGGTTAAGGTTATTTTTACGAGGGCTCATGGCTAAAATGATCACTATAGGAAAGGTTCACTGTCAGTGGGATCACTTCCCAATTAATACAAGAACAAAATAGTCTCACTGAAAAAAATGAACTGATGAAGCTGCATCTATATATGCGTGAAGTCAGTTCTGGTTAAGAGAACAATATTTGTTTCTAGCAAATCTAGTAAAGAATATTTTTCCCACCTTCCTTGCACAACCTCTGAAATACAAATTACTTCTTCCTAAGACTTTCCTTCATCTTCCTTCTCTAATTTTTATCGCACAATCCTTCACACCCTTTTATCTATTCGCACACACCGTGCTTCTTTTTGTTAACCAAAGAGATGTTCTATATATATATACTCCTAGAACAAAGTAAGTCGGCCTAGCAAAACGTGTCTTCTTGAAGAACAACCTTGACATATTCAATAAGGCTTGGCATGCTAGCATCAAACCTAAAGGATAGGTTGCACATAATGATCTCTTTATCACGTTACCAAGGGACCCATACATAGGTCATACATAAGATTATAGCATAATTACCAAAAGATAGCAAACTTTGAATTACATGAAATATATTTTGGAGTTGATGGGAATGCCACAACCAAGACCAAATCTAGATTTCCATCAACTTCAGTACCAACTAGAGAAACAAAATTAGACATACCAAAACCCGTAAAATTCTACATGAATATCTGGATAGCAAGGATACCTAGAATAAGCTTTAAGCATAATAACCAATATCAAAATATTAGTCTTCATTATTCTACATTAACTATCTTCCAAGGATGTCGTAAAAAGAAGTACTGCCATAACCAGATCAAGGATAATATCCACACTATGCAACATCATAAAACTTGATAGGATAGATTATTTTTGTATATCATCTAGAAAAAAACTTTCCAAATCCCAGGTATTGACATCAATGACAACAATGCTAAATTATCTCAACATCTTCTCAACAATCTCCCCCTTTGGAATTGATGGAAAAATAATAAAAATTCAAAAAAAAGACTGCAAAAACTCCAAGCGCTCCCCTTTTTTCAAGCAAATCAATCTTGTTCATCTTTTGCTTTGTTTTCTTCTTGACTTCTCCTCACCATCAAAGGAAAAGGGCCAAATAAGAACATTCAGGAGATTAAGTAAAAATAACACTTTTCACATGAAAGACTTTCTTGTACCTTTCTCTCACAATTGGAAGAATCCTTTTCCAAGCTTGTATTGTAGAAACCATTCTAACACACATATTGTCTAGTGGAGTCAACAACATAAATGAAGATGACTAGTCTAGAGATAGGCACTATCATTCACAATCCTCTACATTAGGAAGTATCCCAAAAGATGATCCAACTAGACCTTAACAATTTCCTTGACCAACCAGAAAGTTCTAACCAAATCTTCCCTTTGTATCCTAGTAGAAAATAACTCATCTTTCAACTCTCCAACTCTTATTCTTTGTTTTCCATCTTTATCTTTGAAGAAGTCAAAACACATTCTAATATCATTCAATTTAGATTCATTAGCTTCAATTTTACCTTAAAATTTATCACAACAACAATAAGCCACCAGAGACAATAATTTAAAGATGTCATGCCATCTCCTTAATGCATTCTCTTGTCCTACTCAATGTGTTTGAATAAAAAATTCTCGCTTTAACACACCTTCTCTCAACCATATCTTGGATTTTATGACCTTCTCCATCTTCCCACAACAATCTCTTTTTCTTCAATAAATTCTACCACATCATCCGGTAATGAGTTAGAAACAACTGAAGTAGTAATACCCTTTTGGAGTGATAATCAACAAAAGTATCTTTCAATTCTAGGTATAATTTACTGCAGAGAAGGGAATACCACATTTCACCAATCTTTTTCTATATCACCTCATCCAACACCAAAAAAATTATTTGGATCAAAAGAGTCGATCTAGGCAGACTCCTTCTTCTTTTCTCTTCTCTTCCTGAGATAGTGATGATATCCTTTGTGTTAATTTTCCCTCCTTTTTAGGTTCTGGAGGGGAACCACTAGTGACAACCTTTAACTCCTTCTTACCAGAGGAGGACCCCTCCTCAAGCTGATTGATAGGCATAGCACGAGACACTATCACACCAAAGCACATATCAATCTGCAAGGATGAGAAATAAACTTTGCATGCACTTCCTTTATCTTCCATACATTCCAAATATCTGTAAACTTTCTTTCTGATAAGGATTTCAAACTTCCACTTAGCATTCTTCTTTGATGGTAGCTAACTCAAAAATTAAAATACTAAACAAATGAGCATAGACCCAAACTAGAAGGGATAATTCTCAACCAAAGACATCCTAATATTATCAATTATATTTTCCATTATTAGGCTACACAAGTCAAACTGTTTATTTTCCATTACCATCTTATGTGCAAGATAGACAACAATAGCCAATGTACTAGAACCTTCACGATTTCATAAATAGATTTAGTAAGTGATCTACGTAAGCAACATACCTTACTGTAGGATCAGAAATGGTATTTATCATTAGAGCTCATGGGTCTTTTTCGATACCAATAAGTTCCTCCACGTCTTTGTATTTCACTATCTTCTTCCCATGGAGGTCACCAACACTACAAAATCTAATAATAACTTCAATGGCTTCCTTAGAGATCAGATAGGGTTTGTCCAAAATGATGCTTCCATCCTTGAATCGACTGAATATGAACAAAATAGACTCTTTTTTAGAAATCTAGGGAAATTCTCCCCATAGATCCATACCCAAGGCACTTACATTCTACAATTCATCAATCTTCAACCCTAGTTCCATTTCCTTCATCTTCTGATGATCAAATTCATCCAACTCTACTTCTTTCAGCTTTAGTGGAATACCACCACTAGATTCACTGTTAACCAACACAAATTCCATCGTTGCACTTAGCTTCTTCAATCCTTTTATTGCTCAATGAAACCTCTTCTCCTTTCACTGAAAACTATGAGCTCTAATGATTTGAAACTCCACCTTTTATCCTTAATTTCTCATGATGATTTCGCTACCAAAAAAAATACATCGATGATGCCATCAATTGTACTTCACTTTTCAATCAATCGGATTAAGCTTTATCATACATCACCAACTAGATCAATCTTATTCATTCCAAAAATGCATCAATATTACTCCAGAGAGGGGGAATCGACAAGATGTGTATTCCAAAACTCCCCCTAAGCCAAGGTAGTTGGCTTAGATTCCAGAAGAGCTTGTACCAATATTTGGTACCACATAAGAGCTCCCCACACTTGTTTCCTTTTTCTTCCAAGCCATGGTTGTCTTCTTCTTAGATTCATCTGATTATGTAACCTTCTTTTTGTTTTCAGGATCTTCTAGAGCAACATATCTGCATGAGTTAGCATAATGTCTAGGTTGACTGCACTTGTAACATCTTTTTCCTAACTTAACTAAGTGAACCCTAGATTTGCACTGATTAGCTTTGTGACCATAACCATGGCATAAATTGCAATTACCATGAAAGGGATTATTCATTCCATTCCTTCTTTCCGGATTAGATAATTCACTTCTACAATGACTTGCTTTTTGACCGAATTTGTGATAGTTAAAGCATTGAGTACTCAATTCCTCCGTGCTTCTACACTCTATAGCCTTGTGTCCAAAATTTTTGCATAGAAAACAATATCTATTAAAGGATAAGTACCTTTGAGCATTAGGTTGCCTAACCGGAGTTCTTTTTGTAGGTGTTCTAGAGTTTTGGACCTTGCTTGTTACAACAGATCTCACTTCAGCTTCAACTAATTTGTATTTTCCCTTAGTTTTCTAATTTGAGCTTTCACCTAAGGAGCCAAGTCCTCCCTTATCCTTGTGGCATTTCTATAGGGATAAGAGTTGATCGAGAATTATGATACTTTCACATACTCTTGCTTCTAATTTTAGCCTTCTTAACTCTTGATCTAACTACTCATTTTCTTCTAATTTCTATTTGAGATTTTCTTTAGTCATCTTGCATTCATCCATTTTCTGTTTGATAGTATCTTTGATATTTTCTTTAGTCTCCTTGCATTCATCCAACTTTAGCTTCAAACTCACAATACTTTCCTTTGACTCCTTTAATTCCTGGTTGACCTCTCTGTGTCTTGCTTTAAATTTCCAAATTTTCTCCCTTGATGTTTTATTTCAATCCTTCATCTTAAAATTTTGTGATTTCTATATCATCTAACATTATCTTTAGTTCTTCCTCAAAGTAATTATCTCCTACCATCTTCTTCAAGCTTCCAACATCTCCCTCAAGTGGTTAAAAACTCTATCCGCAAGGGACCAAGCTCTAATACCAATTTTTGAATAGTCTAGATAACTGTGAGGGGGGGGGTGAATTAGTTATCATAAAAAAAATTTATTGACTGTAATTAATTTGGAGCAAGCTTATATCAATCAGATAATAATCAAACATATATGAAAATTAAAAAGTACATAACAACACCATGCACAATGAACACTTGAATTCATGTGGAAACCCAAGAAGGGAAAAACCATGGATAATGCTAATTCTCAATTATAGAACCCCAGTTAAAATGACATCGGTTAAGATGATTTTTACAAGGAATCACTGCAAAAATGGTCACTGTAGGTAAGGGTCGTTGCCTGTGGGCTCACTACCCAATTGATACAAAAACAAAATAGTTTCACTGACAAAAATAAACTAATAAAGCTTTACATCTATATATGTATGAATTCAATTCTAGTTAATAGCACAATATCTATCTACAACAGATCCGATCAAGAATATTCTTCCCACCTTTCTTGCACAACCTCTACAATACAAATTACTTCTTCCTGACACTTGCCTTTAGCTTCATTCTCTGTTTTTTATCACACAACCCTTCACACCCTTTTATTTATTCACACACACCATGCTTCTTTTTTCTTGAACCAAAGAGATGTTCTATATATATATATATGTACCTGTAGAACAAAGTAAGTCACCCTTAGCAAAACATTTCGCACAACCAAAACCAAATATAGTTTTTCATCAATTTTAGTACCAACCGATGAAATACAATTAGACATACCAAAACTTGTAACATGCTACACAAATATTTGGATAGAAAGGATACCCATAATAAGCTTTGAGCACAACAACTGATATCAAAATATTAGTATTCATTATTCATTAACTGTCTTCCATGGATGTTCCAAAAAGAAGTATTGCACCCATATCCTGATCAAGGATAATATCCACACTACACAACATCATACCAGTCGATAGGATAGATTATTCTTGTATATCATCCAGAGCACAACCTTCCGAATCCTAGGTTTTGGCATCAATGACAACAATGCTAAATCATCTCAACATATTATCAACAAAAAATGTGAATTGAAACTAGTGAGTCTTCATTTTAAAAAACTTACTATATAAACCTCATCGAAACCTTATTTTCAGGATGCAACTCACCAAATTGGAGAAAAGAAAGGTTAATACTAGTGAGGAAGAGTTTGGAGGAGCAGACCCAATAGTGGTAGGGAAAGCAACAAAAAATGGTGAAAAATAGCTGAAAAATGGCAAAAAATGATGAACAACTGTGATTTGTTTAATTGTCTTGCATTGATATGGATGTAATTTTAGACCGTTGATAGACATAATAGGCTTGGAAAAGCTCATCTAGGGAATGCCTTCATTGTAATAATATTAACTAGGAAATAATAATATATATAATCACTTTCAAATTTGGGCGCCATTCTAGCATAACATCAATTAGTTGTTTAGTATTTATATTTGATGCCAGTGTTATTATCATGACTCTATTCTCATAGTGTAGTAATATTAATATTTTGGTAGGAAACCAACTTAATTATTGTTGGAAAATGTTAATATATCCATTTCTAGTGATGAATTAAAACCACAAGGTTAAAGGATAGATCAAAATTATTCTATAAAATATAAATCATTAAAACCATACGTGCTATTAATTAAAATCATTGGAATCTTCCTATGTGCTCCCCTCATCAAATTTTTTTTATTGATTTCCCATAATGATAATATCATTCATGTTAGTATTAATAATACTATTAGCATTGATACAAACCTAAAGCATTGATGATAGCATTCATATAAAACAATATAAATATATTATAGATAATATTAAATCACACAGTTATGATCGTTGTCAAGAGATTAAATAAGTATTATTAATACTAACATATAATGATATTAAATAAGTATAATATAAACAATTTTCAATCAAATAGGTAGGATGTTAATGCTAGGGAAGTTATGGGGGGTATTTAATAAATCCTAGTGAATAATAATAAATCAAAATTGATTTAATACTAAATCAATTATGTGTTATCAAGGAGATATTATAATATTTTCCTAGGGAACAGTAACACTATTATTAATGTTATACTAATAATAACATAGCTTAACGTAATGCAAATAATATTATTTAATAATATTTAATATTGTTTTAACATATACAATAATAATATTGTTTGAACCTATAATAATATGGTCTTCGAGTCGTTTATTAACAATATTTATTATTACTATGGCTAATTATAATAAACTAAAATATTAATGAATATCAACACTACTATCCTAAGATAGTTGGTTATTTGAACTATGCCAGGTTGTAACATAGGAGGTTGTTCTTTGAGAAGAACCTAGTGTCACACTATCGTAGGTGACAATTTCAAGTCTCACATTTGCATCATGACCACTTACCCACATTATCTATAAACCTCATATTGATACCCACCTTAGCCTGGAAAACATAAAATTAGATTGTCAAGTAAATTGTTATCATCCCAATCTAAATTAGTTAATCATTGACTATTAAAATCTTGTAACCCTAGATCTTAGAGCTAACCTTGTGTTTGATTAAGGGTCCGTGTGATGGACTCCACATGCCCAGTTTTTTTTTTCCTCCCACGTTCCCCACTCTTGAGCGATACATCGATGGTGATGTTGCACGAGAAATGTTCCTCAATGCATATAGTATGCTACCATGTGTGTGCATGGTTAACAATGGTTGTATTTTGTGACTTCAATAAAACATTATAGTTTTGTTTTTTCCCCTTCATACAAAATTAGGGCATGACACAATATCAAAGATAGTTTCTACCCTGTGGACACTAGTGCACTTATAAATACCCCTAAATTTTACACATTTTGTAGATTAAATTGGATACATAGCTACTAGGAAAGAAAATAAAATATTGATGAAAGATTATAAATTATTAAAAAAATCTTAAGTATACAAGCTAAAAAATATAAACACATGGCATATGATTTTTTAGGCTTTAATGTTTAATTGGCCCACATATAGCCCAACACGAATTAAAAATTATTTTTAATTACCTTTTAACAACTATTCAAAAATAAATTGACATATTTTGTCTTTTAAAATACCTTATCCTTCAACATTTTTCCTCATGAACTACCCTACACTAGCATACTTTTTTTTCTTTTTCCTACTATTTTGATTAGACTATTGAGTGATATTTCTCCTATATTGGTTGGGCCCAAAATACACTATATTATAATGTAAACCTGATGCATTTTTTTGTTAAATACTCCTAGATATGTGCCTAGGTTGATGTGTTTAATTTCTAGAGACAAATGTCTTTTTGAGAAGCATTATTATAAATTAGAAGTTGAAGTGATGTGATATAAACAAAAATCTAGAGTTAATCTTTAGCTCAATAGACCAATGTTTGAAAGTAACAAATTTTAATAATTTTAATCTTGATTAATGATGGAGCAAGCTCGACTCTACCCCTTTCAAGCTCAAACCCACAACAACAATACAATTTTGCACAACAAAATGAAGCAAACACCTTATTTTATTAATGAAAATGACATTACAGAATTACAATGCCATCACAAGGGCTATCTCACTACAGTTGTCTACCAAATTACAGATATAAAAAATTTCGCTCTCAGTTATACACTCCCCAGCAAGAGATATACTTTCTTCTATGCTCCACCATCACCTTCAGGCTACTCCACCACCTTCTCACCCATCTCTGGCTATATCACTATCACTATATAGCCTTCCCTTCCCACATGTCAGCCTAGTCTCATAAAGTTTATCCTTGTTGTAGTACTATTTTCATCCAATGATCGTCAAGGTTTAGTGAGTGGTTACATCATTCTCAGTGACTACATCCTTATTCATTCCTGCCAGTATGTCATTTTCCAATCATTCATTTCATGCCCGTAAATGTTTTTGACCTATTCAAATAGAAATAATGATTCGAATCAATGAATTCTATCGTGCCAAGTGTCGCCACTAGGTTTTTCCATTCCACCAACTCACCAATCAGTCAACTATCACACCATTTGGGTTTCTACCTCCATTGGCCTATCGCAGGTTCCATGAATTTTATAACCAAGTCATGGGGTTGTGAATTTCCCTAACTCTCTGATCTCCTGACTTGCACTCCTTCCATCACCCTTTTCATCCCTCTGTCATTTCCTCCTTATCGTTTTATCAAAGAGACCACATTAAGATTCCTGTCGATGATAGTATGCCACTCTGATCAACAAATAATTTTAATATGAATCCTCCCTTCTAGCTCATTGCCATGTAATTCACAACAAGGATGTGAATTACACAACAAATCATTTATTGCCACATCGCCATCTATCCTTATCAACCCATCAAGTCCCACAACCATCATCCATTCTCTTGTCACCCTATCATTGGGACTAGCTCCATAGTCCTAGTAGTGATATCACCTTGTCCACCCGATGAAGGATTATCATCGCTATATCAAGAAGACTCATCAAAACCTCCCACTAATAAGAAGCATTCTAGCCAATGAATGCAACCCACTACACCTCTCACCATCTTGCCATTGATGAGACTCAAGCTTGACTCCTGTCGATGTGTTAGTGTCTTGCCAAAGATAAGGTCATCAATCCATTGAGAAGATCTAATACAACATCTCATCGACGACCATCACTCACACCAATAATCCAAAACACTATATGTCAAATGATGAGGTAGCTCCTCCCACACATTGATTGCTCTACATGCCTAAACTTATCCCCTATTGAGGGAATAACTCAAATTGATGCAAGATCGTTTTCCCGCCCTAGATGCTCCTACATCAAACACCCAGTAGGGAAGAATTTTGTGAATATGGATTCACAAAATGGGGTCGAGTGGTAGTACCACCCTTTCAAACTACAAGCCATCCTTAGCCAACCCCATTGCTAAAACTGGTACCCTCATTGGCTTCTTCTTTCTCCTCTTCCAACACTTAGCTAGAGAAAGCAACCTCCTCCCCTAAAAACTTTTCTCTACACTCAACCTCCTGGATGTGGAATCAACTCCACCAGAACCTGACCACCTCCTCTGAATGCATCTCTCATTCACCTATGATCTTGTGGTATTTAGCCAACCACAATTTTTCCACCTCCACCAATTTGCATCTGCAGTTAACTCTACAAAATCATGCAAATCCTTCTTTGCATACCAATAATTTTGAACCATCTCATATGCATTCACTACCTTATCCATCTCAACATTATGCATTACCTCCTTTGTTGGTAATGCTACATCCACTTGTTCATCTTCACCCTTGGGTACAACATTGTACTCCTCTTTCTATGTGCCTTCTAAAAGACATTTACCAGTTACAATCACTTCCTCGTATGCATTCTAGAAATTGATGTTACCTATTTCCTCTCCATCATGATCTTCACCGACGGGAATCCCATTGTCTTTGTTGTTGCATTGAACAACTTCTCTATCTATGTGATCTCTTCGTCAAGAAGTACTTGGTATTCATCAGGTTCTTCATCGAACACTGGATCCTCATCACTAACTGCTACAATTCTTCCTTCATTACACTCTTTTCTTCAACCATTGTCACTTGGGTTTCCTCTTCTTCAAGGTCCTCCATTTCTCTCCACCTTTCAGTGGTTGCTACCACCTTTGGACCTTCATCCTTCATGTCTACCAATAGACATCCTTCAATTTTAGGTTATGGTTCCTCAACCTATTCATTCTCATACTCTTCCTTGGTGTCACATGCATGACACTCTATTGCATCCTCTTGCATCCCTGTAGTCAAAAAATCATTAGAGAGATAAAATTTTATCTTCAGCTCTTTTCTTCTTTGTTTCCATCTTCTTATCTTTTCCTTCAATTCATTTAGTTCCCATTGCATCTCTCTTATTTCTCTTTCACAAAATCTCCTTTTGATTTCCTCTAGTCTCAGAATCCTTAGAATCCATCTGATGACAATGCCCTTTCTCCTTTCCATTTTCCAATCCTCTCTGTGCTGTAATCAACACAAATATTCAACCCTTTAGGTTACATTAAATTCTAAACCACCTCCCATTCGGTGATCTATTTACAAATCTTCAATACCTTTACATGTTATCCACACACTCTCAATTCTCTAATAAACCTTCAAACCCTCAAGTTTGTAGATGTGAACTACCTCACATTCGGTGATTTGTTCACAACTTCAAAAAATATCTCACTCACACAACCATCCTCTACCCAACAAAGACATTGGAAGATGCTTCCTCTACCCACTCTCTCTTAGTGGGGGAACTCTACACCTTCTACCCAGCTTTATCTCTGCTGGAGGATAGCAATTACAAACCCTCTTTCATGCTTGCAATAAACATTTTTTTCCACAAGTTCTCACTCAGCTCATCAACCACAGATCCTAGTGCATAATCTACACTCTCAAGATCTTTAGGCTTCAACCCACACTCATAGGTCTTGCTCCAACTACCTCACATCCGATGCTCTATTACAGACTTAGGAATTCCTACTCTAATACCACTGATGAAGGAGCAAGCTCAGCTCTACCCCTTTCAAGCTCAAACTCATCGAAACAACATAGGTTTTCACAACAAAACAAAGAAAACACCTTTTATTAATGAAAGTGACATTACATAATTACAATTCCATCACATGGGCTATCTCACTATAGTTGTCTACCAAATTACAAATCTAAACTTTTTTTCTCTTAGTTCTACAATCACCAACAGGAGATCATCTATTTTCTTCTCTACTCCACCATCACCTTCAGGCTACTCTGCCACCTCCTTACCCATCTCTAGCTATCTCACTGTCACTATATAGCCTTCCCTTCATACATGTTGGCCTAGTCTCATAAATTTTATCCTTGTCATAGTACCATTTTCATCTGACAATCGTCGAGGTCTATTGGGTGGTTACATCATTCTCAATGACTACATCCTTATTCATTCCCACCAATAAGTCATTTTCCAGTCATTTGTTTCATGCCTATAAATTTGTTTGACCTAGTCAATTAGCATTCAATGATGTGAATTGATGAATTCTATCGTGCCAATTGTCGCCATTGGGTTCTCCCATTCCTCCAACTCACTATTCAATAAATCATCACACCATTTGGGTCTCTACCTCCATTGGCCTATCACAGGTTCCATGAATTTTATAATCAAGTCACGGGGTATTAAAGCTCCCTAACTCCTCGATCTCCTAACTTGCACTCCGTCCATCAACCTTTTCATCCCTCTATCATTGCCTCCTTATTGTTGTATCGAAGAGACCACCTTAAGAGTCCTATTGATGATAGTATGCCACTTTGGGCAATAGATCATTTCGATATGGATCCTCCCTTCTAGCTCGCTGCCACGTAATTCGCAATAAGGATGTGAACTACATGACCAATCGTTAAATTCCACATCACCATCTTTCCTTATCAACCCATCAGGTCCCACAACCATAATCCATTCTCTTATTTCCTTATCGTTGGGAATAGCTCCATAGTCCTGGTAATATCACCTTGTCCACTCGATAAAGGATTATCATCACTATATCGGGAAGACTCATCTACACCTCCCACCAATAAGAAGCATTCTAGTTGATGAACGCAACTCGTTACACTTCTCAACATCATGCCATTGATGAGACTCAAGCTTGACTACTACGGATGCACTAGTGTCTCACTGATGATAAGGTCATCAATCCATCAGGGAGACCCAAGACAGTGTCCTACCAATGACCATCACTCACACTGATAAGCCAATACATTGTATGTCAAATGACGAAGTAGCTCCTCCTACACTCTAATTTCTCTACAAGCCCGAACTCAACCCTTATTGAGTGGAATAACTCAAATCGATGCAAGATTGTTCTCTAGCATTGGATGCTCCTACATCAATGAATTAAGAAATGGCTCTTAGTCTAGTGCTTAGTGATTAAAAACCTATCAATTTGTTTGAAAATTAAAATTGGTACCTTACCCAAATGAAATAATAGTAATAGATTGTATCAAGAGAAATAGTAGTTCCCAAATAGTAATAAATAGAAGCCATTTTCAATCTATATATGCATTGTGTCTAGAAAAAATCTAGGTACAAGATAAAAGTATGAAAATATTATGTTTAACTTAGATAACGTATATCTATGTAATTTATGCAAGATAGAGTTAACTCTATAATAGATCTACTTTAAATCCTAATTATGCTAACACCTATTTTAGTCAAGACAATGTTAGGGACATGCACCTATATACCCCTAACGTTATAAAGGAAAATATTATATAATATAGAGCCAAAAAGCAATAGAGAATGATGGGGAAAAATGTATGAACAAAATTTTAATCAATGAAAATGTTATAGTATGAATTCAACAGGTGAATCATTGTTACAAATATTTATTATGTGGTTGAGAAAAGGGTAAAGGACACCATATTCTTATATAGAGACTTGGAGTTATGCACATACAATTAGTATTTCAAGTTCTTAGCTTTTTTGTGGTATGTTATCAAAGTATATCAAAATTTTCATAAGTAAAGAGTAGATGTATCTCATGACCCATTATGATGACAAAATCCAATATAAGGACTTACCTTGTTATGAAGTTCATGTTAAATTCATAAATTTCATTATAATATAGAATTAAAAATGTTTATGAAGTTTTATAGTCCTTAATGCCACTTAAGAGAATTTATTCGGTACCTAGATAATCATTTGTTGAGTTTTTATTTAGAAGATAAACCTTATGTATGTGGTTTAATCTTAAAGTGGGAAGGAAATATGATAGCATAATGGATTTAATTGCATAAGGATAAAAATGTTGAGAATACATTTATTATTAGGTTATAGTGTTATAATGGTGCTATACTTATTTTTTATAAAATATGTCAAAGTGAACTCACATAATTTTTAGCTTAAACTTAAGAAAGTGATACTTTGATACTATTAAATTTTTGGATCATTCTTTAAAATTATATGATTAACAAAACATTGATGGATGACAACTGTGAATCAAGAGGTTGAATTAAAATAATTTTTTTTAAAGATGAGAAATATATTATGTAATTTGAGTAATTAAATCCTAACTTTTCATCTCATATGAAGGAATAGACAAGGTGATGTTCATTCATATTGTTTGAAGTATATATAAGAATTCATGATTAGTTTGAACAAATTGATTTATATTATCTTATTATAGTTATATTTCTTCTTAAATGTTAGTAGCAATTGTATATATAGTCTTGGTGATTATTAAGTTATAGTTGTAGAATGCCTCACATATTTATAATTGATCATTATAAAATAGTAGACGATCTCTTAGTTAATTTTCACAACTAAATTATATTCAAGTACTTTATCAATTAAAATATATTATTTCCCTTTTATGGAAGTCTCATAAAGATTAACTTAGGAACATTCATGATCTATTTTGAACTATTCTTAATATCTTATGACTATAAAAAAAAACACTATATTTGCATCTTGGATATAAGATATAATTATTTTATATAATTCTCTTGAGTAGATTTAAGATGGAGTTTGATTTTTGTCTCCTTTATAAGCTAAAGTATAGAATATTACCCCCTGTTTCTTAAACTTTTAGTTGAGAATAATATATCTTAAACTATATGAGTTAAGAGAATAGTTTAGGAATCTATTTTGATGTAAGAAATATGTGGACTAATAATGAGTTTGGATTCTTGCATATCACCCTTAATCAAAGCTCATTTTTTTTATGTTGTCACAATGTATTATGATTAATTGAATAGCTCTGAGAAATTTTTTGTTGATCATGTATGCATATATATCAAGGTTAATTAACTTAGTTTATAAATAATGCATAAGAATTTATATTGTTATAGGTAGGCAGGTGCATGAAGTTGGTCACACTTTGTGGCCAAATGGG
>VDFB02095678.1:0-11458 GCA_007258455.2 Sequoia sempervirens | reverse complement strand
TCCATCGATTTAACCTTATTACAACAGGATGTGTTTTGATTCCCATATTAAACTCCTCAACTTTAGTCACACAATAGACCAATCAAGAGACATAAGCCATTTCAAAGGCCAAAGATTACCCCCCCAAATTCACTCAATCAATGATCCCCCCAAAAAAATATGATGATGGCACTTTATAATTTAGTGCGAGTACAATTCTGGAGTTGTTTCCATAGTTTTACAATGTCCAATAATGGACCCAAATACCGAAAGTACAAAATAATCTCATAATCAAAACCTCAAAATTGCACCAATGTGTAGTGCTCGGAAAAATATCAACTTTCAAAAAAAGGATCACCTCGATCCGAGGTCATACGTGAAAGTTATAGCTGTTTGAAGTTCCAAAAACGAGAACTGTCCTTCAGATCTGCTGAAAAACCTGATTTTTTGGAAAATCTGGATCACTTGAGAAAATATGGATTCCACCACTACGAAGCCTGTGAAATTCGACCCCAAATAAAAAACAATTGCTCACAAAAAGGAGCCAAAATGACTGAGATACAGGCTTTTGAAGATCGGGTGCAAAATGCAAAACTCCAACAGAGAGGGTGTCTGCTGAAACGTTCTGATTTAGTTTATGTAAAATATATAACTTGAATGCAAAAAATAACGACGACCCTGATAGTTTTTTTCTATTGCAAACAAAACCCAGATGGCGAATTTTCTTTAAAATATACAGAAAATGTGGATCTAGTGTAAAACAGACGCCTTTAACAACATAAAACGACCCCAACAACCAAAAAACGACATGCAAAGGTAGAATCAGCTACCTGAGACAAGCAAAGGCATGCTACAACCTGCAATACTGATTAAAACACTCACAAATCTCTCATATTCGAGAAGGGGCTTGCAAATCTAACGCTCTGATACCATGTAAGAGTTGTTGATGAACTTGAGTACCCAGGATCACCTGCAAAACCAAGATAATCCTTCTACACGAGAGCAGCAAGAGATAAAACGCTATAATATGGTGCAATAACAAAATGATGTTATTATCACACACTAAATGATACAATATGCCTCAGCTTGGCCTTGAACTGACTGAGTTGATATGAACTCATCTAGACTTGATAGGAGAGAGAGGTGAGTGTTGATTATATAGGCATAATGTGGGCATATAATTCCAAGAGGGGTAATAACTCCCAAATAACCAAATTAGGTGGGAGTTATGCCTACTTGGAAAATGCCAAATAGGTGGCATAACCTACTCAGAAAGAGACAAATGAGTGGTTTTGTGAGGTGGCATAAAATGCCAAAAGAGGGTGTGAAACTCAACCACCCAAGTGTGGGTGAGAGCAACACATGTTATCGATGGATTACGCCATGTGTCCTCACATGAACCACGTCTCCTATAACCTAAGGTATGCTTAATAATGTGTAGGAAAAATAATATTAAAAAACCTACACTAACACTATTTGCAAAAATGCCTCAAAGAAATGTGGTCTCATGGTGATGGAATGCAATGACAATCCACAGCAATTTGCTTGTCATGGCATTCATCATGGGATTCCATCACCATGAGACCACATTTCTTTGAGGCATATTTTCAAACAGTTCACTGCCTTGTCTATGCTATTGCTTACTATTATGTTTTGATAGATTTTTCCAAGCATCCATAGCTTGCTCGAAAGCACCTGTTTTAGGCTTTTAGCCATAGCAGCAAGGTAGTGAATTGTTTGATAAAATTGCTTTGGTAGACATGTATGAAAAATGTGGTGGCATAGACAAGGCAGTGAACTGCTTGAAAAAAATGCCTCAAAGAAATGTGGTTGCATGGTGATGGAATGCCAAGACAAGCAAATTGCTATGGATTGTCATGACGTTTTATCACTGTGAGACCACATATCTTTGAGGCATTTTTTCAAACAGTTCACTGCCTTGTCTATGTTGTTGCTTACTATTATGCTTTGATAGATTTTTTCCAAGCATCCATAGCTTGTTCAAAAGCACCTATTTTAGGCTCTTAGCCATAGCAGCAAGGCAGTGAACTGTTTGATAAAATGCTTTGGCAGACATGTATGAAAAATGTGGTAGCATACACAAGGCAGTGAGCTGTTTCAAAAAATGCCTCAAAGAATTGTGGTCTCATGGTGATGGAATGCCATGACAATCCATTGCCATGACACCACATCCACATTTCTATGGATTGTTGTGGCATTCCATCACCATGAGACCACATCCACATTTCTTTGAGCTATGGATTGTCATGGTATTCCATCACCATGAGACCACATTTCTTTGAGGCATTTTTTCAAACAGTTTGCTTCCTTGTCTATGCTATTGCTTACTATTATGCTTTGATAGATTTTTTCCAAGCATCCATAGCTTGTTCGAAAGCACTGTTTTAGGCTTTTAGCCATAGCAGCAAGGCAATGAATTGTTTGATAAAATGCTTTGGTAGACATGTATGAAAAATGTGGTAGCATAGACAAGGCAGTGAACTGTTTGAAAAAATGCCTCAAAGAAATGTGGTCTCATGGAATGCCATGACAAGCAAATGCAATTGGCAGCTGCTCCTAGTTATTAGTTATTCAATGTGAAGTAATTGCATAACTGCTTGGGTTGACTTTGTAAAAAACTATATTGTAATTGAAATTTTGTCATCTATTAGCATCTAGTTATTAGTTATGCAATGTGAAGTAATGCTTTGAGTTTGAAAGATGTGCAATGCAATGTAATCAGCGATATGGATATAAACTACAAAAATCTATTTTCTACAATTCATTAGTTAAACTCTTTATTTTATTGCTCTCTATATCTCTATGCTATGGAAATGCCTTTCAATTAAAAATAAATAGTTTTTATCTCTTGTTCTACAATTTTTTACATTTTTTTTTAAATCCGATTTTTTCCCAATATTTTCAAAAATTCTTATACTTTTGGTTTGCCGATATTTTTCCCAAAAGATTTTTGCTGCTATGGGTGACTTTCAAGGATATAATGGAATTTCGGATCCAATGAAGATTATTTCGATGAACCCAAAAAAAATTCGAGTCCAATTTTTTTTGGTTGAATTTGCAAACGAAACCCACAAACCTGAACTCAAACCGAACTGGTAACTTAAGTTTTAACTTTAGTACACTTTTTATCATTTGTTTTGAACGTTTTTACCTAGCCCACATTTGTGTGGAAGCTGCAATGGTGACTTAAAGTTTCAATGACTGCTCCTTCAAACCTCATCCCCTTCAGACTTAAAGCTTAGACTTTGGCTCCTTCATCACAATCTCATCCATTTTTCATTGTACAGTCCATATTCATTTCAGTTGGTTGAGTCGGGCTTGTAGAATTGGTATTAATCTGTGCTTGCTATAGCAAGTTTCACCATAAACTTAGGATTAAATTGTTTGAATCCATTTTTGTTCGTAATTAAATCTGAATATAGCAAAATGATTCCTTAGAATAACTTGAAGGTTACCCATGTGTAGAGCAGTATCTCGACAAAACATCCATTGCTGCAACTGTAAAATGGAGCAGGACTTCTCGAGAGTGAAAGGAATGTCTGAAGTAGAACTTCTGAAGAAGGTTTCAGACATGGTAGTCACATCAAGCAATAGGACTCCTCTAGGAAATCCAAATGTTGAAAAGAAGAATCTGCAAAGTTCAACAGAGGTGGATTCAAAGACCTTGTAAGACACTGTAAAATGCATATTACTATATGGACAACAAATGGGCAGATAGATCAACAATATAGTGTGAGATGTTTTCTAGCTACACTACAAGGAGTGCAATTGATTGGTATACTGATATTCTAGATATTGGAAAAGTCACATGGGACAGACTAAGGCATTTGAACTAGAGTTCAAACTATTGAGGGATGACAGTGATATTGTCACTGAAATTAATATTTCGATAGGGTAAGCATGAAAATGTATGAGTTTATAACAGTAGTCTTAAAGAATTAGTGAGGAGATTGGACAAGGAACCAATAGATGGGTTAAAGGAGTACTGGTTCATTGAATGGTTGATATGCTCACTACAAAAGAAGATAGAGCGAAAACAAGAGGTCCTCCTGCATAAAGAAAAGAAAAGATGATTCTGATTCAAGTGATAACGGATCAGGATTGGTGCAGGCTCTCAGTAGAGACATGTTAAGAATGATGAAAGAGCTAAAGGACCCAAAAGAAGGTAAAGAACTTTGGTGTACTGATTGTAAAATTGGTCACACCAAAACTAGTTGTTCCAAAGGGATGTTTTGTGAAATATGCCTAGTTGTGGGCTATTCATTTAGGGATTTGCCCATACGATAAAAGAAAGAGTTCTTAAGTGCTCTTTGTTGAAAGCGAGCCATCAGCATTGAATACCACCATGGGGAAGGAACAAAAGAATAAGATGCATCTCCCAATACATCAACAAGCACCAAATGTGGGTGGAGCTAGAAGATGAATAGAGTACAATGGACAACACTAGCTGATTATACTGTGTTGGAATTGCAACAAGTGGGGCCATTTCACAAGAGATCGCCCCACCAATCAAGGCAGTCCTAGACTTCTTTTGTAGACGAAGAGCGAGAAGCATATGAAAGCAATTTCTGAGGCATCAACCAAATGTGGGTGGAGCTAGAAGATGAATAGAGTACAATGGCCAACACTAGCTGATTATACTGTGTTGGAATTGCAACAAGTGCGGCCATTTCACAAGAGATTGCCCCACCAATCAAGGCAGTCCTAGACTTCTTTTGTAGACGAAGAGCGAGAAGCATATGAAAGCAATTTCTGAGGCATCAAAGATTTGTTGATTGAGGAACTTGAACCTAGGATAGTTGGACAAATGGTTTGTAGTGGAAGATATAAAACTTGAGCATGGTAGTAGTGTCTGGATCACTGAAGTCTTTGGAAGGTTCAAGAGTTAGGAAGTGTCCGGAAGTCCTCAAGAGGTAAAGGAATGCCTTGAGCAGAACTTCCTGAGGAGAAGGTTCCAGGCATTGCAGTCACATCAAGCAATAGTGACTCCTCAAGCAAGTCCCAATGTTTTGTATACTGTCTGCATGGATATGTTTGTACATTGTCTACAAGGCCATCTATAAAACTTGTAAAAGATATTCTTGTAGCATGAACTTTTGTAGGTTTGTTTAGTGACTCAAGTTTATGCCAAGATCCTACTGCTTAACAAATATATTGTGGATCTTGATTGTGAAGACAATCACATACCTGTTTTCTAATGCTTGGGTAGGAAGACATAATTCTATGACTTCATTATTCTTGATGTATGCTGTATTTAGCATGTAACATAAATCCAAGCTTTTCTGTGGAAGAGGAAAAAGGAAAAACAAGCTGCACATGATTGATTAGAGATCTTATGGACTATGTACATGTCATATGTTAGATTAAACTGAGATATGGAAGGAAACACCATAGCTTATCATTCATAAATATGAAGAAATATGTCTTGAGACATCAGTCAATACAATCACCTAGATTCCAAAATACATCACATTGACTAAAATTTACTGTTATGTGGTTTTTATGGAATAATGAAGTCCAAAAGTCATTTTCAAACTATATGGTGTCATTTCTTATAATTTTAGATACATCTATCTATATATGTATAGTTCTGCTGAGGAAAATTTGGGGTACATGTCCTACATATAGCAGCATTTATTTATTTTCAATGTTGATTCATTTGGACAGGTAAGGGATGAACTTGAACATCTTCTAGATGATGATGAATATATGGCTGATTTGTACTTAACTCGGAAGTATCTACATACTCAACAATTGGAAGCTTCATTAACAGCTGGAGGTCCAAGTGGTTTATCTGTTACCCCCAAATTGTCTCACTCAAATTCTCGCTCATTGAGCAGTTCTAGCTTTATTGATAGTGTTGCTGGGGATGAAAATGACGTAGAAGATCTTGAAATGCTGTTGGAGGCCTATTTCATGCAAGTTGATGGAACTCGAAACAAGATTCTGTCAGTGAGTATATTTCCTTCTGCCAATATCACCATCAGCTAGGTTAAATTGGGGTAACACAATATTTCAACACGTGCATAGTTTTTGACTTGCATAGAAACATGTCCAGCAGACAAAATGTACCATTAATTCTGTTTTTCCTCCTTATATCATCCTTAACCATTCTGTTTGCTTTGTTGTTTTAATTTTTAAAAATAATGTTTTACTGCATTTTTATAGTTTGGTTAGAGTTACAGCACTAATTCAAGTGAACTAGACAGAAAAGACAAAATGATATGGATTGGGGAATATATTTCTGTACAATTATAAAGGTTAAGGGTTCTAGGCCAAGGGTATTTAATATTTATGCTTCTTGGTTAACTTCTAGGAACGTGGAAATGTGTAATAGCAATTTAACAACTATGCAAAATCAGGGTACACCAAAGCAGGTTTACAAGAAAATGCACAAAGATAAAATAGATTAAAATTTGGAAGCATCAAACTTTTACTTTACTTGAGAATGGGAAATGCTGATTTCATTCCCTGGACTTTATTTCCTGCAGCTTAGGTTTTGAATTTAATGAATTTAGATTGCATATGAAAGAGGAAAGTGCTGTAAGGAAAGGTCACTAATAATTTGTTGATATATTGAAATACTAATAAAACAGATAATCTGCTAGCGAGTTATCAATCAACATTTCTAGTGTCTTTGAAATCCAAAATCTTGCTAGCAAATGATTAACTTTGAACACAATTTAAAAGGTAAGTAGCTTCTTTTAAATGGATTTCATCATTTGCTGCAGGCCATGTATGGGTACTGGCTGCTCCATAGGTGAGTAATTGGGTTATTCAGAGATTAACAAGAGGCTGTTACTTGATAGGCCGCCCCTTTGCATCAATTTACAAGTCTTCATTTGGATCAGCCTCCCATTGGTCTGGATGATAACATCATTTAGTCATTATGATATTGTGATTAGGATTCAATCGTGTCGTTTTTTGAGTCAAACTCATTGACCCATCTCTCATGATAAGTTGTTCACAAGAACCCATCTCTCATGATGATGAATGGTCCATTTAGCACTCATTGCATCTAGGTGATGCTCACAGAGGTGAAGCATTGGGCCTTCCCGGGAGGTCACCCATCCCAGTACTACAACTCAAGCGCGCTTAACCATGGAGTTTTCCCCAAGGTTAAGCACACTTAGCTTGCAACCCCATTTGTAAAACCTTAAGCAAGTGTTGTGCTTTATAATTTACTATGTCTTTTGTACACTTTGGACTGTCCTCTTCTGACTGGAGTGTGCATTTTTCTTATTAGAAATCTGAAAAACAGGCAGATATCTTCATCAAGATCTAGCTGAACAGGAACCTGGAATGCAATAGAGCTAGAAATGATCTTACAATGGAAGTCAGTGAGGCATCTTGTATGTCTCTTGGAAATTTTATCATTTCTCCTATCCCTCTGCATCCAAAGAGTCCTTTATTGGAAAAGCAACCCACAAAGAGTAAACAATATTTGTTGTCCATATGTTGTTTCATGATTTCAGTGATGTGTCGGATAATTAATTGTTTTGGATCAAAACAGCTCTTCACCAAAAACTAGATGTATATTGAACATAGTAACGAGACGCGGACGCGGCTCAGACTCGGCGAGGGCGACTCGGCGAATCCGGACGCGGACGCGGCGCAGACGCGGCAAAATGAATAAAAGTTGAAAAACCCTAGAAATTTAGAGATTTTTAAGGATTTAAAACTTGTTTCAAGCACCCTTTATTGAATACAACACAAATAAAAGCAAATTTGATCACATGCATAAGTATACAACGATTACATAAGTATAAGGTACACATTGTAGTTGCGTTGCTGAAGGAAATAACATACTTAGATATATAAAATTAGTCAAATGTATACAAAACTCATGGAATATGAAATCCATGACATCAAATGTTCCATACAAATATGAAATATGAAATATGACATCAAATCAAAATGTTTTATGACTCTATGCCCTATGGCATAGTGGAGCCAGCATCCTTCCTACGAAGGCGTCTAAAGGGCCTGGATGATGTTGCAGCTGCAGCCATAGTCTCTACCTGTGTCTGACTCTCCATGCCACGCTCACCAACAGCATCTATGCCTCCTCGTGCTCTAGCCTCCTCCTCAGCCATGGCTACAACCTCGGCCTCTCTCTCTGCCTGGTCCACCCAATCAAGGTCCTCATCACTAAAGACTGCATCTGTAGCCTCAGTGGTCCACTCAGACTGTGGATCAACCTCGTCTAGATTGATCGGGGTTTTGTCATGGTCAAAAAACTTCCTGTATCTGAGCCGAAGATTGTAATGAACATATACCAAGTCGTTCATCCTCTCCACTGTCAATCTATTGCGCTTCTTGGAGTGTATGTGCTCAAACATACTCCAATTGCGCTCACAACCAGATGAACTGCATGGCTGGCTCAATACACGAATGGCAATATTTTGCGTTCTGTATCGAACCAAAACATATTCCACCAAATTTATCCGAGATGAGAAAGAAACAAAATCAATCTCATTTCAAGTTTCAAGTTCAAGTTCAACATTTGACAATAAATTATAATATAAAGAGAGATGAAAATATGCCCCTTAAATATATTTTACTCCTCGTAGTAATAAAACCCCATTATCTTTGCACATTTGACGTGGCAAAGAAGTCTTGTGCCTTAGTGAAGGCATCTATCTCCCCGCACACCTCGTAGTAACAATGTGCAACATCCGGCCTTAATGTCGCGGTAGAGCCCACTAAGAATTTCTCTATCTCGCACGGAGATCGGGTGGAATTGAAGGTCGGATTCGTGAAACATGCTACAGCATGGATGGGCCTATGAAGTTGGTTTTGCCATCTCCTATCATCAATGATATCCCAAATGGGACGATACTCTCCTCAACTCCACCATAGACTCCATCTAATGGCCTCTTTGGCCCTATCCATGCCCTCGAGCATATGTAGCCCACGCGGGCTTCTCCCATCCAACCTCAGAGGGGAGAACGGCAAGGGCTCAATAAACCGCGAAGTGCAAACCTGTTTCACAAATAAGTGTGAATGAAAATAAACAAATAAAAGTAAGATATGATTAAAAATTAGAACATAATAAATAATTAAATTTTACCTTCACAATCTCGTCCATTGGTGTCCAAAACCCTTGCTCATCAAAAATGCAATCAGCCACAGCAATCCCTGCAGTGCTTGTAGAAAAGGATGAGGAAGACCACTCCTCACTAGTAAACATGCGCCTCGAAGCTGCCCTTGACCGAATCAAGGATTGCATCGTGATAAAATTTGTTGCAAACCTGGTGATGCCAGGACGAGACAACTCCCTCAACCCCGTGTATTGCCTCATAAGGTCAAGCACCCATGTGTGGTTGTATACAAATTTGCATATGTTTTTTGCTGCTTCCACACATGTTTTGATCCATGGGAGCTTCCCAAGATCCTCCAATATGAGGTCAATGCAATGGGCGGCACATGGAGTCCAGAATATAGTAGGGTGCCTATCCATCAATAATCTACCAGCAACAACATAATTTGCTGCATTATCTGTCACCACTTTAACTACATTCTTCTCTTCCCCCACACTGAAGCATTTCACTCTATAGCCTCACATGTATGTGCATTTTGATTTGGGCGTACATCAATGGACTTAATGAAGACGGTGTCACCTGAAAAAATAAGCAAAACCAATTATTAAATAAAATAAAAAACATAAATCAGCCATATTAAATTATGTGATTCACTAAATAAAATTCAAATTCCAATGCATTGAAGGAAGTACAATTACCTCCGGAGGAAACTAGGAAATTAAGCAACGTCCTATTTCTCCTATCAGTCCAACCATCAGTCATGATGGTGCAACCAATCATGCTCCATTGCTTGCGTTGCTCCTCTAATTGTGCTTTCACATCTGCCACCTTTTGAGTCAAAAGTGGGCCCTTTAATTCATCTTCACTAGGTTGTGTTAGAGTAAAGGTTTAAATTTAATCATGTTAATTAAATTACCTTTATCTCCTTCTTAACATTTCACCTTAGTTTGCATAATAAGACATTTAATAATTATATTAATTATTAAATGTATTATCCTTTTAGGGTTTTGTTGATCTCCTTTCTTAAGGATTGATCTTTTATGTAATTATGCTAATTTCAGTTGTTGAGAATACAGTTTTTCAATTTCACAGAGCAAAATATCTCTTTCTCTCTTTCTCCATTTTTTTCTTCCCTGTGATAGGTATTCTTGCATGCAGGTGTTCTTGGACTCAAAAGTTGGATTTGACAACTTCAACATTTCTAAACCCCGCCCCACATATGGTTATCACATCAACCATGTTTTGCCAGAAAGGTGACCTATAACATGTCATAAATAAATTGATAAGTTACATAAGTATTGTAAAATTTGAATTCGATAATGAGATAATGAGATACATCTAGATTCTAAAATTTAAATATAAATTTTAAAACAATTAAACGAAAAAGAATTACCTAGCTACATGGAAGGGAATGGTGCAGTAGTACCAAAAGTCTGCAATTGTCTTTTTTGCTGCATCATGTGCGTCCTTGTTCCAACCCATGCTCTCGCCATTTGCCAGAATCAGGTAAAGTGTGGTGCCAAAATATGAGTCCACCCTAGATTCATTTAACTTAGGGCTACGTTACACCGCCACTACCATTTCAGTAGTAGTAAAGTAAATACTACTCAAGACTAGTGAGTAATGACAGTACTGATGCAAAACAAAAGCACTACCACACTGCACTAGGACGGTGATGAGGCATGGAAGAAGCATCTCCAACAGCACCAAGTCCCTGTCCAACTCCAACACTCAACAACTCCTGCTTCTGTTTCTTTTTCATTTCTTTTTGCATTTCAAAAGTTTCTAATTGCACTTGCACTTCACGAACAACCTCAGGAGGTGCTATAGGGCAACCCACTGCATCATGGGCGGGTATGCGTGCAAGATGATATTTTAATCGATTTATGCCTCCATGATATATTGTTTTGTAGTAGAAACATTTGGCGTCTCCTTTTTTCATTCCGGGAAAGATTTCAGCATGTTTCCAAGCAGGGTCTTTTCTGACTGGGGTATGAGACATTGTGAAAATAATAATATGGTATGATTTGCAAATGAATGTGGCTGCAAAAGTAGGGTTTCTAAAATTATTTAAGTTGCAAGTAGGGTTTGTAAAAAAATATGCAAACTCAAAAGAATAGTGATTTTACAAATTACAATGAATTATTTGTTAAAAAAACACAAAAAAATCAATTAAAATCGAACTTACCTCTTAGATTTAGCTTGGAATGCAATACAAACTCCTCCCAATCACTGGTAATGAGCTCTCAATGCACCTCCTTGCTGGTATGAAGCTCCCCAAATGATATATGCCCCTGGATTTGTCTTCAACAACTTGCTAGTTGCCCTCTCTTCTCCTCCTATTTTTCTTCACAACTCTCTCTTCTCCTCCTATTTTGCCAAATGAATGAAATGAGGGCCCTTTTAGGGCGAAA
>VDFB02095676.1:0-23116 GCA_007258455.2 Sequoia sempervirens | reverse complement strand
CATATATAAAAGAAAAGTATTGCTTTCCTGCAAGTGTGTCCCAAACTTGATCAATGAAGGGTAAAGGAAAGTGGTCCTTCTTGGTGGCAGCATTAAGTTCCCTATAATCAACGCAAACTCACCATTTCCCTCCCTTCTTGGGCACAATCACTAATGGAGACACCCACTAACTATCTAAAATGGGGTAGATAAATCCTATATCTAGTAATTTCTGTAGTTCTCCTTTCACAATCTCTCTTAGTGCAGGGTTAATTCTTCTTTGTGGTTGTCTTACTAGGGTGCAATCATCTTTGATGTAAATTTTGTGTGTACAAAGTTTAGGATCCAATCCCTTCATATCATGATAATCCCATGCAAATTCATGTTGATGGGTCCTTAAAACGTTTGTCAATAACAATTGTTGTTCTTCATTTAATTTACTATTAACATTCAAATATTTTCCTTCTAACACTTGTACTTGTGTAGCTAACTCTATCATGGTTGCTTCATTAACATATGGTACCTTTAGTTCATATGGCAGCAATGTATGGGACATACCTGTTGCTGCAGGAAGTTTGTTTGTAGGAATGGTGGTTGTAGGAAGAGTGGCTATAGGAAGTTTGTCTGTAGGAACAGTGGCTACAGGAAGAGCATCTGCAGGAAGAATGTCTGTAGGAACAGTGGCTGCAGGAAGAGCAGGCAGAAGTGTCTTGATTGGAGTAGCAAAATGAGAAGATGATGCTTCCTCCACTTCACAATGGTTCTAAAGGATGTTAGCCAATACTTCATCCTCATCTTGGAGTTGCATGAAAGAGCTTCTACTTAGCATCATAAGCTATGCCACAGAGTTAACTTCCTCAGCCTCTTCACCAACATTTGGCCATAAGAGATTATCTTCATCATGAGATGGTTGAGCAAGCAGATAAAGAAAAAACTTTTTAGTGCTCCTCCCATCTAAAATGGTCATGTCACCTGACCAACATCCAATGTATGCATTTTCAGTTGCTAACCATGGCCTTCTAAGAATAATGGGATACCTTCCTAGTGTAGCTTTAGGAGAAAGAATCATAAAGTCTACTGGGTACTCCCAGGAGTCTAAAACTACCACGAGATCCTCCACTACACCATCAAGATTAACAGTAGATCTATCAACAAGCTACAGGACAATAGGAGTGGACCTCATGCTTGCGATATTTAGTTGTTGCAGGATGTCTTTGGTCATTACATTTATTGCAGCCCCTAAATCAATCAGAGCATTATTTACTTGGATTTCATTTATAACAACTGCTACCACAGGACTTCCTAGGTCATTATACTCGGGAATAGTCACTTTTCCCAGCATGATGTCAACTAGTTGTCCCACCACATGAACTATAGTCGGGTCCTTCTTTTTCCTACCTAGCTTCTTAAGACATGCCTCCTTGATTTCCTTGTAGATTAGAACATCCTTTATGGCTTGAAATAGAGGTATCTAGACACATATATGCTTCAGTTGATCCAAGATATCAAAAGTTGTATCCTCCTTTTCTTCCTTCTTTTTGGCAACTTCCAATCTCTGAGGAAATGGTGGATCTTGTTTGGTCTGCTTGACTTGGCCTGGTTCAGGATTTTTAGGTACACTGGGCTGAATGGGATCATTCGGAGGTTCCTCTTCCTCTTCCACAGGGAGCTCAATGATAATGGGCTTGGAAGGGGCCGGTAGAGTAGTACCTGAATGCAAGTGGATATCACTTACACTCACAGCATATGCAAGGAATTGATTTGAATCAGTAGAGTAGGCAAGCTATTGTTGTGGTTTGTTAATTGGATTGGGTGTGGGCTGAGCTGGTAGTTGAGTAGGTTTAGGTGCATTTGAGCTGGGATTAGCAGGTGGAGGCATTATAGCAAACTGTTGGGGCTAAGAAGGTGGTTGCATGTAACTGGTTGTCTAAGTAGGCCATTTCTTCCCTCCTCTCCATTGATTCGTTTGCTACCAATTTCCTAGAGGTGGCTACCAATGTCCTTGAAATTGTTTCCAATTCACCTGAGGTTATTGCCACTGAGGTGGAGAGCTCTGATGACTGGGCCAAGCATTTGGAGGGTTACTCCAAGGATGCGGTGGATATCCTCCATAAATGGGTGGATATGGGGGCTGCCATTGGTTACCAGAGGAATAGGAATTGAAATATGGCCCAACATAGGATAGTAGATCTGGTGGCATACCTTGTCTTGGAGCCCAAGGCTTCCTTTGTGCAACATAGTAGACTTGGTCTTCTTCAATCTGGATTGGCTTGAACTTAGGTGGAACCTGCTTGCTTTCAAGATTAGCTACCATCTTACATCTACAATCCTTCTTCTTTTGTCTGCAATGGGGGCAATACTCTGTCAACATTGCCTCTACCTCCTCTTGCTTCTTCTTGGCCTGAAGTGTATATAGTTGAGTAGCTAGATTATTGATAATGTCTTGCTTGAAGTCTGCCAGCAAATGAGTAATCTCCATTCTTGAAACTCCACTGTTAGTTGACTTACCCATGGAAGATTGGTAAGCTCTCCCTTTCTTTGAAGCTGCCCTGGAGTAGTTCTGGCATATTTTTTTGATATCTTCCCAAGGAACTTGGGAAATATCTCCTCCTCCCATGAGGTCCAAGGCATCAATGCAGCTATCATTGATTCCTCTTAGAAAAAGCAACTTTTGTGAGTCTTCATTAAGTGTATGGTGTGGAGATTTTTGTAGGAAAAACATAAACCTTGCAATGTAATCTTCCAGGCTCTCATCTTCCTTTTGTTACATCCTAAAAATGTCACCTCCTCTCATGTCACTACCTCTGCAATATTCCTTGTATTTCTCAAGGAATTTTTTCTTCATGTCTTCCCAAGTTTCCATAGTATCTCTGCCTAGGCTCATGAACCATCTTAATGCAGCTCTTTCAAAGTGGTAGGAAATAGCTTAATCCTATGGGAATTAGTAGTATAATCATAACTCCTGCATAGTATGTCAAACTCAAATAAAAAGGTATCTAGATCTTTTGTGACAAGTCCATAAAACTTTGGGAGTGCTAAGGCAGGAATTTTCTTGATGTTTTCAACTTCATTCTAATGGGCAATGGGGAAAGGAAAAGTTGGTTGGTTAGGTATGTTCCTATTTGCATCACCCATGCATGCTTGATGTTGTTCCAAAGAAAATGGGTTCTCAAGCTAATTTTTATCTTCAGAGGAGACTTCAAAACTAATCAAATCAGGATATGCATCAGCAAAGGGTGTGGATCTTCTTGTTCTTCTTCTTCTTATAGATTTTGATAGTCAACTAGCTGGAATGAGTTAGGATTGTTAGGAAAGAATCTCCCTTCTCCTTCCTCTATGCATGTGGTATCACTCACTATCAATCAGCTCACACAAATAATTGGTAAAGAATAAGGGGGGGTCATTACTTCCTAAATGAGGATATACTAAGAACAACTTCCAGAAACACTACAGCAAGGAAAACTACCAATGACTCCAAAAGACTCCCTAGTTTGACACCATCCCCAGCAATGGCACCAAAAAATTTGGCCTCCTACAATGATTTTAATAACTAATCCTTTATAGCCATGATTCAAATATTGGACATCTAACCTGAATAGCTATTTAAATCATCATGAAGGTGCATTTAACTTGTCAACCCAAGGATGGGAACTTGAAATGGGTCAGCACAGTATGTGCTCTAGGAACTCAAAGTAGCCATTCCATTCTACAACTAAGGAACACACAATACTGAAAGTAAATTGCTTGAAAAGGAATGATACAAATGTTGAACATCAACCAACGACTATGCTAAGCTTAAATGCATAACATGAATAAAAATATGAGCAACAAATAGGACACTACTTTGTCTGCTTTGGCTGCAGGAACAGTCGATGCCAAATTTCCAACTAAGTACTAAATAGCAAGTAATACTAAACTAATGCTAAACTAAGAAGATGGATTACTCACCAAAGTGGGGCCCCTTGGATAAGTATCCTCTAAAACTAATGAAAACTCAGATGCTCGAACTCGAAACTTTATTTTATTCACTGTGAATCATGAGTACAAAAGAGTAATGTGTTTGTATTATTGAAAACTAGAGAGTGCAAGTATAATATCAAATCATGCAACCTCCTGAAGGAGCATCAAATCATTATTTATACTAATAGCTAAATGAGGTAGTCAACTCCACAACTGGGAGGATGCCATTTAGGGAAAATAGAGGAAATGGAGCAATGGCAGTTATGCGTGCATGGAATATGGTCAAACATGCAGGTCCAAACCCAGATTCAGCTTAGTAGTAACGCCCGTGCATGCTCGATCATTAAAGTCCACTACAAGGCGGTTACATTTAGTTGCATGAAGAATCTTCTGTCGTCAGCCTTCTTTGACTTGGAGCGATTCCTTTGTTGGACATTATGGTGCATGCCCAGCTGGTGGTGTCTTCCTTAACTTAGCACATTAAATCAACATGGTAAAGTCAATACACATAATAACTGCACATCTATAACCACCTTAAGGAACATCTGTTATCCATACGCAAAACGGCGGCGAGGACCATATTGCGCCAAAGCCAAAAGCCAGAGACAAAGTCCCAATGTCACAGCCCGGCGGAAACATTATAGTGCTGATCTGGCATTTTATCATTAACCCGCATGATACAGGAGTTCATTATAAATTTCAGGATCGGCCCCGAAAAACCCGGAACTAAAAACTGAAATTCCATGCCCGCCATACAGGATCTCTTTAAAAGCTTGTGCCTCGCCAGTGATCTCGAGGGAAAAGAAAGTCCGATGCGGGCGAAATTGAACCCGGCTGGCTACGGGGTTAGGGCGGGGACATCTAACTGGAAACAAATGCCGTGGCGCGAAAACAGGCGCAATCCTGGCGACATTTATTCGGTCGCATGGCGGAAATCACACCTTCAATGAAGCGAAATCACAAACATAACAACATTGCCGTAAAGATTTATGAACCCTTCAACGGTTCAGCGTTAATGCCCTCCGTCCAGCGATCCTACGTTCAAACGATGATACCTGGAAAACGCACCACATAAACAAAATGCAGAGCATCCCGCGCGGAAAGAGACCTTGATGTAAAATGTTTTCTTAATACTATGTTTCGTCCACAAATTAAAATAATACATAGAAGAACTCTAAGATGTCGAAGAGAGAAAGAGCATATACTCAGGATGAAGAATATGCAGATCTTTGATCTAGTATATACAAAAGAGAAGGGAAAGAGATGGAGAAGCTAGAAAGGAATGAAAATTCCAAGGGAGATGTCTCCATAGGTACTCTCTCCTGAGGAGGTTCGAACAAAAGGACTTTGTAGCTCCATGGAACTACAAAGTTGCACAAAGTACACCAAAGGCCCTTCAGACCAGTGATGGAAAGATCCCGCAAGATGAAAGCATCCTGCAGGATGAAAGCATCTCACAGGCCCATAGACTTGCAAGGAGGCAACCCCCAAGATCTCTCGCATGAAGGAAGCCCTGAGAAGTAAGTGCCTTACAAGCTCACAAACCTACAAGGAGGTGACCCCCAAGATCTCTCGCATGAAGGAAGCCCCAAGAAGTAAGCACCTTATAGGCCCACAGACCTACAAGGAGGTGTCCCCCAAGATCTCTCACATGGAGGAAACCCAAAGAAGGGGAATCCACAAAGTTAGATTGGAAAGCAGCTTTACAGGCACACCTGCAAAGCAAAATGTTAATCCGCAGACTAAACATGTTAGACAAGCTTAATGCAAAGGATCTCTATAGGTTCTCAATCTTGCAGAACAAGACTAATCATAGAATCCTATGGCTACTGCAAGTTGTGTTATAGGACAGTCATAGAAAATAAGGGCCTAGTCAAGCTTCCCCCAAACTAGATGCCATAGAATTCATTTGAGATAAAAACTTTCAAAGGGGGTCCCTCGGGAACCCTTCAGAAGAAAAATGGGTACACTAGAGGGATGCTTCATTTGAAATATAGAGAGAAAATAAGGGGGTCCTTAAGAAGGACACACATCTCTAGAACAAGTTATCACTACACCCAACATACAGGGGAGGAGAACCATGAAAGATACTTAGAGCATACAAGATAGAGGTAGACCTCGATATTACTTGTCATTTGAAGAAGAGGCAGGTGCATCAACAAATAAATGAGTGATGGCACCTAAATCATGAAGCTGTTGTATTTTATCCTTCAAGGCCTTACATTCACTAGTGGAATGGCCAAGCACTCGATGGTGTGTGTCATGTCCCCAAAGTGTAACACATTGAAATGAAAATAAATAAATAAATAATAATAACAAAGTACATATCAACAATCTAATGACATTATATTTTAGTATTAAAATATGAATTATTAAAATACAAATAACTAAATAAAATAAATATCAAAAATATAAATATAAATAATGACGATTTAAATATATTATAATTATAATATACAATTATTATAATTCAAAAATAGAACATTTGGTATTATCATAATAATTATTATAATAATAATAAAAGTACTTACAAATAATAATAATAATAACCATGAAGTATTTGCATGGGTTCCTAATGCATCAAATCCTAATTATTTAATGCATCGGTCCCTAATACTTTACAACAATCTCTAATTACAAAGCCACGATTAAATGGGGAGCAATCATAACACAACCTTCTAAAGGATGTGATAGTCACCAAAGGGCATGTCCCTTAAGAAATATCTATACAAGCAAACGGTCATGACTATTGACAAAATAGATTATAAAAAGAAGATAAATCCAAAGCAGATAGGCAGGGATGGGGAGAGAAAGAAGAATTGAATGGGATGTGGATGAATCAAAAAAAGAATGTAAAAACATATTCTAATTGATGAAGGAATAAAGGGATAGATAGCAGATCGGTGGATGGAGGAGCAATTATTGAGCCTTATAAGTAATTACGATCTTAAAATAAAAATGAATAGATTAATATCTATGATCAATCAAATGTAAGGTTGAAGGGAAGTGATTAAGGAATAAGGAGACATGGGAAGACATAGTAGATTAGGTATTATTTCAAGATTTTACAATTGCAAAGAACTCTTGGGGTAGGAATAGGGTTTCAAATCCTTTATCATCCAGCAACCTTAGAACCAGCTAGGAAAGGGACATTATAGCGGTATCAGAGCCTCTTTCTTGCCATCCTATGCGTGCTTGAGCTACCTGCTTGCTTACTTGAGCTAGTTTCCTACTCACTTGAGCTACTTGTTTGCTTACTTGAGCTAGTTTCCTACTTGCTTGAGTTGGTTGCTTGTGTGCTTGAGCTACTCACTTTTCTACTTGAGCTAGTTGCCTACTTGCTTGAGTTGGTTGCTTGTGTGCTTGAGCTGGTTGCCTACTTGCTTGAGCTATTTGCTTGTGTGCTTGAGCTACTTGTTTGTGTGCTTGAGCTACCTACTTTCCTACTTGAGCTACTTTCCTATGTGCTTGAGCTACTTGCTTGTCTACTTGAGTTCCTTGTATGCTTGAGCTACTTGCCTATATGCTTGAGCTACTTGTCTGTGTGCTTGAGCTACTTTCCTATGTGCTTAAGCTACATGTTTGCTTTCTTGAGCTACTTACTTGTGTACTTGAGCTACTTGCTTGTTTGCTTGAGCTACTTGTTTGCCTAGTTGAGCTACTTACCTGCTTGGTTGAGCTACTTGGTTGTCTACTTTAATTTATGACTCGTGTGGAGCCCATCATTGTGTTTACTTTATGCTTAAATTATGAAAATGCTAATGTTGTCTATCAAAATGCTTATGGGGTTGGGAGTCACTAACAACTTAACTTATCTAAAACTAAATTACTATCCAAATGCAATAATAAAGATTTGTGACTATTTGTGACTCCCTCAAATTTGTGATACAGAAGGAGAGTATTTCAACGACAAAATCCAATTAAGAATAGAGCTTTAGTTAACCTTGCAAGAAACTTAATTAGGCTATCAGGAATAGGGAGGAGGTGTGAAAGGACGGGACTCCTAATGTGAAAAGATGTTTGGAATTGTGATTGCTTGAGGACAAGCAATCTTGGGCAAGGTGGACTGTCATGCCCCCAAAGTGTAACACATTGAAATGCAAATAAATAAATAAATAATAATAACAAAGTACATATCAACAATCTAATGCTATTATATTTTAGTATTAAAATATGAATTATTAAAATACAAATAACCAAATAAAATAAATATCAAAAATATAAATATAAATAATGACGATTTAAATATATTATAATTATAATATACAATTATTATAATTCAAAATTAGAACATTTGGTATTATCATAATAATAATAATAAAAGTACTCACAAAAAATAATAATAACCATGAAGTATTTGCATGGGTTCCTAATGCATCAACTCCTAATTCTTTAATGCATCGGTCCCTAATACTTTATAACAGTCTCTAATTACAAAGCCACAATTAAATGGGGAGCAATCATAACACAACCTTCTAAAGGATGCAATAGTCACCAAAAGGCATGTCCGTTAAGAAATATCTATACAAGCAAACGGTCATGAGTGTTGAAAAATAGATTATAAAAAGAAGATAAATCCAAAACAGATAGGCAGGGATGGGGAGAGAAAGAAGAATCAAATGGGATGTGGATGAATCAAAAAAATAATATAAAAACATATTCTAATTGATGAAGGAATAAAGGGATAGATAGCAGATCGGTGGCTGGAGAAGCAATTATTGAGCCTTATAAGTAATTACGATCTTAAAATAAAAATGAATAGATTAATATCTATGATCAATCAAATGTAAGGTTGAAGGGAAGTGATTAAGGAATAAGGAGACATGGGAAGACACAGCAGATCAAGTATTATTTCAAGGTTTTAAAATTGCAAAGAACCCTTGGGGTGGCAATAGGGTTTCAAATTCTTTATCATCCAACAACCTTAGAACCAACTAGGAAAGGGACATTACAGTATGCACAAAAAGAATGCTTTTCTTTATCATGTTCATGAGATTTCCTGCATGTAGGAGGAGGAAGAGTAATCAATTGGGATTTGAGAAGCCTTAACTACACTCTTGCTCAGACAAAGGATGAGGAGCAGGAAGCAACCATTTCTCTTATGGAGAAAGACTTGACTACTCACAAGAAGAAGACACAAAGAGAAAAGACAATGGAGGATGAATCTTTTCAACGAAACAAGGTTGAGAAGAATTCTTGTCACTCAACCATGACTTTCGTTTAGATTGTTCATTTCGAGCAACCAAGCCCCAAATTACGCTTACGGGGTGTGAATTCTATAGGGACCTAAATTCCTTTCTCATTACGTCCACAACCTGTACGCTCATAGCCATATTTAGAGGCAAGGCCATAACGTGTTTGAAAATCTTGAGAAGGAGGAGGATCTTCATAGAGAGCATTGTTCTAGCAATGGGGATTATGCTCATCTATGGGATCGCCATCATCCTTATTAATAGAACTTCCAACATTATCCTCTTTAGAAGAAGCGTAATCATCTTCCTCGGGAGGATCAACACTAAGAGCATTACAATTTATGCTCACACTATCTCGTGAAACAAAAGAATAATCATCTTTGATAGTGAGTGTGGATGATGTTATCAGAAGGCTTGAGTGGACCAGGTTGACTTTATATTCTCCAGTGAAGGATTTTGTAAACTCTAAAGAACCCCAATCATCACCAAGACATGCATTCCTTTGAGAAGCGGGAGAAGCATACTTAGGATTTCTTGCTTCAGGAGGATCTTCTCCGGGGACATCTATCTCAAGAGCATCCTTTATAGTAGGTACTACTAGAGTAAACATCGACACATTGGAAGACACTGAAGGAATAAGAGTAGGCATAACCGAAACCTGACCAACCTCTGCCATCTCACATAAGTGCATAGCCTCAGGGTCATCTCTAATTGTGACTACTCAATTATTGCAAATGAACTTAATAGATTTATGCAAGGTAAATGGAACTACACCCATAGCATGAATCCACGATCTACCTGGAAGAAGGTTATAAGGTAAATTTTCTAACATAACATATACAAGGGCGGGTACAGTAATGGGTCCCAACCTCAAAGGAAAGACTATCATGCCTAAAGGTTGCCGACCGACATTATCAAACCCATGAATGACAATAGAAGAAGCATTAAGAGAAGACAAATAAATATTAATCTTAGGTAATAAATCAATGCTACATACATTGAGCACTAAACCGATGTCAACGAGAGTACATCTAATGCCAATATTATTAATGTTAACTATGATCATTAGAGGGTTTGCTTGCTTCTATACTTTTTAAGGCAGGAGTTCTTGCGGATAGAACGTAATATTCGATGAATCCGCACGAATATGAGCTATCAACACATCAGCATCTACCAGCCTAGCGAAAGAATTCAAGAGGATCTTTTGCAAGGCTTCTTGAAGCATACCTTGATAAACCGGAGCAAACTGAAGCAAATCCCATAGTGAGATCATAGCCTGAGTAACTTGAGGTTGCTTGACAGGATCATAATCACTAAGTACTTTAGTTGTAGGTTTAGGAGCTTGAAGAAGGCTTGGTTATTTATTCATTCTATTCTTATAAGTATGGGCTACTGCTATGTAAGAGGGGGCCATGGAAAGACCAAGAGAATCGCTATCAAATGGGACACCATCAATAGAACAAATCATTTTAGGAGAAGGACTAGCTAGAGTCAGATAAATGACCAGTCTCTTAGGCCTTTGAGGGGGCAGCAGATACAAATAACATTTACAGATTCATCACAACTAGTGCAATAATTATTTGAAGACATATTCTCAACATCAATCTGGGGAGTCCATCAGATGTGGAAGGAGGTTCATCATTCGCTAATGCATCATCTCTAGAAGAGAGTGCATTACAATGAAGAGAAGGTAGAGTAATGTTAAGAAAGGTATCAATGATTTCATCTTCTTGCAACAAGATATCCTTCAAAGCAAGAGGAATCTCATGAGAAGGATCAAAGACACCAAGTGACATGGGCAAAGCCAAGTCATTATCTCATGCATGAAATGGAACATAATTAACATTTTGAATATAATTAGATGCTAAACTCACAAAAGAGGATATTAAATTCATTTTGGCGACAAAACTAAGAAAAATAAAAAAATCCATATTTTTTTCGTATTTTCTAGGTTCTAGTAATTTGCATTTTTGAAGGTCTTCGGAATGGAATTTTGGGTTGAAACTTGCGTCAATCCCTAAAAAATGGGTTGTTGAAAGAACATTGGGATTGGATTATTCCTCTTGGATATCTTTCCAATGGTTCAAACGGTTCTAAATTCTGAGCACCAAGTCAAAAGTTATGACCCCACCAAGTAGGGGTAAATAAATTCCTAGTTTTTGAAAAAAAGTTGTTCTTCACGTCGAGTTCACCAAAATGTATAGAAGGGGGATTTTCAACTCACGAATCCTCTTTATTTAGAGACCCTCACAGAGTGAACTACCCTAAACTACCTCAAGGAACAACACGAGAGTTCTAGAATCAAAAAGAGTAGGTCACGAAGATTCTCTAGACAAACTGACAAGCTTTCAGCCAGAGGATGAAAGCGCAGGTCTGGGACGACAGTGCAACGCGCTGGCATCTCTCTAGTGTGTTGGTATTCGTACATACTAGAAAGCAATAATTTCACAGAAAATAGCTTAGCGACTACTGGTAATCTAATTACTAAGAACTTCAAAAGTACTAGAAAATAACATAATGTGATAAAGTTGAAATAAAATGAAATAGAAATGATAAAGAGAATAGGAGGTAGAAAGGAAATGCTCACAACCACACAAGTGATGAAGCCTCCAGCATGTGAATGTCTTCAATACCTACATGTGTAAGATCTGGAGAAAGTGTTGGGGCTGCATAGAGGTTTGCCTCAGTCAAACCCTCATTTTGGTGTTCCCACCTCCACGGACAGCCAAATAGATAGAGAGAAATGAACCGAAATGAACAAAGCACGTGGTGAAAGAAAAACCCACTTCAGGAGTAGAACCTGCACCACCAAGTATGAGTGATAAAAGCAATCCTTGCTCGAGGAGAACCTGTATCACAAAATGTAGATGCAATAGATAGGGGATGTGTGAAATCCCAAGATGCTCGCAAGCACAAGACAAGGGAGATGTAGTTGCAAGGCTTAAGGAAGCCAAAGAGGGAGACAAGGATAGTTGCAAGATCCAAGAGTGTTGCAAAGGGTTTTGTAAGGATGTGAGAGTTCAAGGTAGAACCCAAGGAGCCAAAGCTGGAGAGAAGTTAGAGTGAAGCTAGAGATCAAATGAGTTGAAAACATGACTTTTAAAGAGGGAAAGAACTATGGTTAAGTAAGGGTCCAATCACATTTTGGTCGATAAAGCAAGCCGGCCATGAGCCATGCCTGAGGTGGTCATTTGAACTGAAACATTCAGACGCCAAATGTAATATCTATACGGCAGTTCACATCTACAAAATGACATGAAACAGAAAAGCATGCTGCTTAACACAAAGAGGTACAAGAAGTTAATAGCAAGCCTTTGAGTACCCCTGAGGTGGAAAAAGTTGATGGTGGAAGCTAAAATGAGCTCAAGGTCAAATGCTAGGAGGGATAAAGCCGGATACAAAATGTGTGTGAACAAAAGAGGTGCAATTTTACTATATTTATGCATATGGTTCATTTGATCTAATTCTTTAGAAAGGCTCATAAAATTTTATACCTCTAATGTTGAACATTTTTGGATGTAAACTGGCCTTGGGATAAATCGGGTGCTAGATATGGTTTTGTAAATACCTCTTAATTTTTTCTTTAAATCACCCCATTGAGATATAAATTTATCCATTTTCCTCCCCTCCTAAGCATCTCTCAACTTTTAAAGGTATTTTTAAGTTTAATTTCTCTCATTTAAAATATCCTTACTATATTAATACCTTGCTTAATATTTGGATCTTGGAATTTGGAAAGTTATTTAAAATATTTTAGATCTCGAAGGTGGAATAAGAAAATGGATGTATCTTATAATTTTATGATAATATTTGGTATATATAAATCTAAGAAGAGGTTTGAAAGGTGTAATATACATACATACATACATACATACATACATACATACATACATATATATGTATGTATGTATATATATATATGTATGTATTTATATATGTATATATATATATATATAAACCCTATGGTATCCCCATGACCCAACCCAGTGACCCAATAGCCCTTGTCTTGGGCTTACTTCTATGCCAAGTTTTGGGGTGCTAAAGAGGTGATTTGGGGTTAAACTAGTCCATTGGGGCTGACTATGTGGACTCGCACAACACAGTTAGCACTTAAATCCGGCCATAAAGAGTTGAACCTTGGACCTACATGGGATGAACCCAAGCCTTAGCACAACCAAACCAACTATTCGAGTTAGCGGGTTTCCTTGAAAGGTGTAAAATATTATAAGAAGACCATATTAGGTTGAATGACGACTTCAAACTATTCATTTTGATGAGTATCTCATAAAACATATCATGGTGGTAAAATATTAGCTAAGATGTGATCAATTCCATAAAGCTAGAAAGATAAATTGAGATTAGCATTAACTTGATTCCATTCCATTTGAGGGACACATATAATAGGTTTTTTAAAAGTTTGGAAGGTCAAACTTAGTAGAGAAAAAATCTAGCTATTGATATTAAAGGGGTGTTAGTGAAAGAGGAGTTTTAAATCAAGAAAGCTTTTCATTCATTCTAAGTTTTTTTTTTCTTTTATAGAAAGTTTGGGCATGATATCTTGCATTCCAAAGACATTATTTCTAAGACTCTTCCTATAAACTTGACTATAAGAATGGTTTTTTTTCTTTTTTCTTTTTTTTTTGATAAAATCATGATGAGATAAAAGAAGTGATTAGTCCTATGAGACATGAAAATATTCTTAGATGTTATGGGTTTCTTGTAGATTTTTACAAACCAAGCAAGGATTATATTGGTCATTATTTTCTTAAATTATATATAAAAGAAATATATATTGACTCTTTGGCTAGAAGGAGAAGCCTTATCTAATTGAAGTCCCATAACCCTATTCAATATTTAGTATATTTTTTTTGTAAAGCTACTAGTTAGAATAATGATAAATATTTTACCCTTAATCCTTTTTCCTACTCAAACGAGATTTATTGAATGTGCCTATATATTTTATATTATCTTCTAAGTACTTGGGAGGGGATAAATTAGGGTACAATATCTAAAAAATGTGGGTATGGATCTTATATAATTTGAAAATTCTTATGACCATATTGAATTTCCTTTGGCATTCTTGTTTTGAAATCTTATAGCTTTTTAGAATATTTTTTGTAGGTAGTTCACTATGATTTTCAAGGATACCTCAATACAGGTATATGTTAATGGGAATTTCATCTTCTTCTCCCTTGTATAGGTCTATTAGGTGGGGTTTATAATTTTCTTTTTTTATTATCTATTATTGTTCTTTAAAAAATTCACTTTTTGTTAAGAGATTGCTCCCTAGGGATACTTTTGAAATGGCTTGCTCTAGCTAACATGGATACATATTGAATATTTAAATTATTGATAATACAAATCTAATTTACTAAGTTAGGAAGAGACTTCCCTTAGCTAGATAATTGATAAAGGATGGAGCTAGGGTGGTCCTAATAAATTGTTCAAATATCTAGGGATCCTTGTTTTCTCTTAATTCATCCTTCAAGGAGATGTGGAGGTCGGTGATGAGTAAAGTGAATAAAAAAGTTCTAAAGTGGTACTTTGAAATATTCTCTCTTGTGGGTATAGTCCAAGTTCATTTAAAGATTTTATCCTCCTATATTATCTATTTCTCATGTTTTTTGTTGCTTTAGTTTTCTTGTATGAATCAAATGAATAAGTAGATAAGGATTTTTTATTAGATAGAAAGGGAAATAAGAAAAGCCATGTAATTTCCTTAGATTTTTATACAAAATTAAATGAGATTGGGGGTGTGCTTGAAAAATGTGTTCATATAATGGGTTAATCTTGATACTAAATGGTTCTTGAAGGATGTGAAACAACTATTAGACATAAATTGGTTAATAACACTCCAAAATAATACCTTTAGTGGTTTGGGTTTCACAATTGGGATATTCTCTTTATAAATTTTAAGGTAAGGCCTTTTTGTTCCCTTGGATTTAGTTCTAGATGGAAGGCTTAGCTTATTAAAAAATACTTTACAAGAGAGAATGAGGTTATTTCAAATAAAAAAGGGTAAATTATAGCATTTAGGTCTATTTGGTGGTGTCTTGATCATAAATACTCCTTTGGTCTGCACTAGAGGGTGTTTAGCTCAAGCTTGGAATGCTCAAGGGTTGAAGGTTGTTGATCACATTCTAGGGAAGGAGGGGTCTCTTCCTTTGGAGTTTATGTAAGATAAGTTTCACATTTTTAAGAAGCATAAGAGAACTTCTAACTTATTAAAAATATTTGGGATTGAAGGTGAAATGTGGGGAAAGGTATCCCCAAGGTTTTATAATGGGTGTATAAAATTTAGGAATCTCAATAAGTGTCTCTCCCTAGGGATTTCATTAGGAAAGAGATCACAAGGTGTAAATATTGACTTTCAACCACAATGATGAGCCAATTAGACCTGGATATCAATCCTTAGGACAATAGGAAAGATTTGGAAACAAATGAAAATGATTTGAAGTGCTCAAACTAAATGAGCAATAAGACTTAATACATAAAATGCAGATTTCAAAATGTACAGAAATAGAAATTACAATTTGCAGGTAGATCTGAGAAGGGTCTGATAGCATGTACTTGTCACCAAAAGTTATTTTTGAGATTTTCTAAGGGACTGGTTCACCCCTAGGTGAATGGGTCCTTATTAGGGCTTCCAAAATAACTTTTGACAGTCCTCTAATGTTGATCTTGGATTTTGTTTGACATAGGTCCCACTTTCATAAAGTCATAAATAAATTTTGTAACTTAGTTTTCGTGGCTTGACAACAATGATGACAACTTGTGCAACAATGTAAAATTGCTCCTTCAAGATCTCATCAATTCTTCATCAACCTGTAATCTACACATACACAAAGAGGGAAATTTGTTTTTTTTGTATGGGGATTTTCCTTGCTCAAATCCCATGTTTGGTAATTAAACCCTGATAGAAAGATAATGAAAAAGGTTGAAATGATGAATGAATAATGCTTGCTACAACTCGCCACCTTCAATGGCTTCCCTTAGAGGATTGAAGTCAAATACATCTCTTCAAAGGAATTTGATCTTGCTTTTCTTGACTGATTTGGATACTTGAAATGCTTGGATGCTTTAGGATCAACAATGCACATTATCCTTCATAAGATGACATGAACACACATAAACTCAAACATGATGTTAGGATCGTGATTTTTGCAATAAACAATTGATAAATCTACTCTTGAATGCTCTTGAAAATGATATTTTCTCATAGGATTGCTTTCATAAAGTGTGTTAGATTTAAAATGATCAAATGACAATGTATTTATAGGTGTTTATCTAATTTCCCAAAAATTAGATTCCAAAAGCCGACAATTATAAGTTGAATTTGAATCATTAAAATGTTGCTAAAAATGTATTTTAAAATGGGTCTTGGCACTTAAAGGGGACCCATTCTCCCATGGGAAAATGGGTCCTAGCCTATAAGTCCAGTACAACATGGTGGTTTAATTATTGATTGCATTTATTTAATGTCGATTCCCCTTTCAAAAAATGGGAAAAATAAGGCTTTAGAATGCATAATTTTGGAAAATTAGAAGCTTAATTAAGTCCAATAAATTAAGGGACCCAAGCCTAGTGTTAAATTTTAAAGGTATAAAATTTCCTACAATACATTTAGCCCCCACTTTAGTGAGAGTATGAAATTATGCTCAGACACACTAAAGTAGACAAATATGTGTCAAGAGGGGTCCAAGTGCACAAATTTTAATGAGACAAGATGAAAAAGATCAGGGAGGGTGATCAAGCCCCCAAGACCCAAGATCCCATGGAAAACCAACATAAGCACAAAGGACACACATGTATGTAAGATATGTGTAGAAAGACAAGATACACAAGCATACAATGTCAAAGCCAATGCAAAAAGAAAAAATTTGGATCAAGCCTCATTTATTTTTCCAAAAGGATGGATCAAGCCTAATTTGTTTATCCATAAAATACACTCACAATGGCTAGTGCATTTTGGTATACACTAGGTGATCCCTCAAGGAAAAATGAGAAACACACACTTAAGTTATCACAAGGTGTGTAACCATAAAAAGGTGGCTGATGGGAAAAGTCATCACAAAATGTGTACCCAAATGTCAACCATACCAAAATGTATGCTCAAGATGTTATAACTTTGATAAGGTGCCACAAAATGATCAAGATGTTATGCCAACGCTACAATAAGTTCAACTCCTATGAAGCAAAAGTGAAGCAAAATGTCAAACTAAAAATGAAACTCGCCTTAGCAGGTGCAAATTCCAAAATAAAATAATGCCAATGTATTCCCCCACTTTAAAGGAATTACTAAACACCATGTTGTGAGAAATTTTTTTAAAGTATAAATGATAAATTCAAATTGATAAAAGGGAAATGGGAGCTTATTTAGAAAGTCATGTGCCAATGATATGATTCCAAATAAATAAGCTTCATGAAGAAGGGTTTCCCCCACATGCAATCTCAAAATTGTCACCATTCCCCAAATACTCATAGAACAACAAACACAAAGTAATAATGACACAAAGGTTGATAGAAAAGAAGAGATTTTGGGTTAACATGGAAGATACCTAGGTGTTTCAATGCCTTGTATCATCCCCAAAAGTAAAACACAAGACAAAAGGAAAGACAATGTTTACGATAGATAGAAGGATGTATATACAAATAGAAGAATGTCATGACAGATTTGCCTCCTTTGTATTCTTGCAGCAATGGAGTAACAAGGGTAATCCAAAGAAAGCTCACAAACTTAAAGACACAACAAGCAACATGATACAAGAGATCACATTACATACATGCAATCACAGAGAACATGAAAAGAAAACAAAGAGAGTATGTCACATGCGAGTCATCCTAAAGCAGGTTGTCAACATCCCAATATTTCTCATCATATACAGAAGGAAGATAACTAGCCAAAGGGACTACGACAAGTTCCATATTAGGACAAGGCTACCTAACCCCTTTCCCAGGTCAAATGTAGGACAAGGATGAGCCAAGATAAATGATGATATGATGCTCCTTGCAATATGGAAAAATGAGTTACATAAAGTGTAATACATGTAATAGTGAGTATGATAAGATTATACAACTGTCACGTGGCATAGAGAAAAGTGTGTGCATGCTATTCCATTATATCAATAATATCAAATTCATCTAAAACACTATTTAAAGCACGACACTCATCAATAAGATTCCCAAGAGTTATATGATATACATAATAAGACATATTTATACTTTTTCTTTTTTGTTTTCTTAGATACATGGTAATATAATTAGACCTAGACAAAGAAGTTTATCTAAGGTTCGCTCGATCTCAGTTATGGTATGTAAAAATAGTAGCTTCTTAAGTTTATAGGGCTTGGTTTTCTTACTTGATTGAGTAGGTGTTTGATGTGGAGGGGGAGGATCTTGACATCCTAATCTCTTGGTATCTTATGATGGTTTTTGTTCTAGCAATTGATGGTTCTCATTCTCATTCATTATGTCACATCCTTGTTTCCTTAAAATTCTAAAGCCTTTACCATAACACTCTTCTAAGTTGATTATAGGTGTATCGGTAACTTTATGGCATAGGATAGAAGATTATCAATGTTGTCATTGTGAATAAGTTCCTTCATGGTTGGTGATTGAGGTTTGCTTTGTGATTCAATTTTGGGATGTAAAAGGTTGAACATGTCAAATGGTGGGATGATAGGAGTTGATGGTTTTTGCATGGAGAGATAGACAGTTGCATTGTTCTCAAGGTCACACAAGCAATTTTTTATGAATTCTTGCATGTTATCTTCATCTTGGCCCAAGATATCTATCTCAAGAGGACATTCATTAGGAGGTGAAGACTCAAGAATGTGTTCAATTATATTAAGATCATCACCAAACACACAACTTGAAACATCAACCAAATATTTTAAGGACATCCATAGTTTACCAAAATACATGTCCATGACAAAAATTTGCTTTTAGATGATAATTAACTGATTATAAGATGAAAAAACTTGAAAATGATAATTTTTGAATGCAAATTTTGATCTTACACAATGCACTTTCTTTCACCAATTGAACTAAATGCAAACATCTACAAAAATATGCAATTTATGAAATTGAAACAAAGATCTGCAAGTATAGGAAAATGAAGCAGACATAGACAAATGTATGCAGAGAATTTTACAAAATCACTTGTACAAGGATAGGTTCGCCCAGGGGTGAATGATTCTTTGCACAGGGTTTTGAAATTTTGAAATCTGTGTGTTTGAATTGATATTTAATCTCACTGTTCCTAATTGCAAACATATTCTTTAGTGACAATTTTTTCCAATTTTTTTTTATTAAATGTAAATGCAATTTGTATGACATTGTATGAACAAAATGATATTTTTTTTAATGTAATTTTGACTATAATTCTAATCTAAATGACTGAAACACACCTTAACGCAAGATATTATGTAGAATGTATGCAATATTTTTGGATTTTTTATGATTGTAAATGATGCAAATATGCAATATGTAACCCTAAATGAAATGAAAAAACAAGATGGTGCAAAATCTAGATCTAGGGTTTCAAGAATCTCAAAATCAAAAAAATATGATGTAAGAATGTTAGATTCACCAAAATTAAATGTGGGGAAAGGGATCCCCAAGGTTTTATAATGGGTTCATAAAACTTAGGAATCTCAATAAATGTATTTCCCTATGGATCTCATTAGGAAAGAGATCTCGAGGTGTAAATATTGAATTTCAACCATAATGATGAGCCAATCAAACCTGGATCTCAGTCCTTAGGACAATAGGAAAGATCTAGAAATAAATGAAAATGATTTGAAGTGCTCAAACTAAATAAACAACAAGACCTAATACATAAAATAAAAATTTCAAAATGTATAGAAAAGGAAATGATAATTTGCAAGAAGATATGAGAAGGGTCTAATGGCATGTACCTGTCACCAAAAGCTATTTTTGAGATCTACTAAGGGACTGGTTAGATGAACCCTTGGGTGAATGGGTCCTTGTTAGGACTTCCAAAATAAATTTTGGAAATCCTTTGATGTTGGATCTTGGCTTCTGTTTGAAACAGATCCCACTGTCGGAAAGTCAAAAATAAATTTCTAAACTGAAGTTTGCGTGGCTTGACAACAATGATGACAAATTAAAAACAAGCAAAATTTATCTCAAGATCTCTTCAATTTTCATCAATCAAAACGCACACAGCTGTACAAAAAAGAGGAATTTTTTTGAGTTTAAAGGAAGCTCGGTCAAAACCCCAAGCTTGGTACTAAACTCATAGAAAGATAATGAAAAAGGAAAGAAATGATGAATGAACAATGCTTGCTACAACTCACCACCCTTCAATGGCTTCCCTTGGAGGATTGAAGTCAAACACATCTCTCCAAAGTAATTTTATCTTGCTTTGCTTGATAGATTTGGATAATTGAAATGCTTGGATGCTTTGGGATCAACAATGCATATTAGCCTTCACAAGATGACATGAAAACACATAAACTTGAACATGAAGTTAAGATCTTGATTGCTGCAAAAAATTACTGATAAATATGCTCTTGAATGCTCTTGGCAATGATATTTTATCATAGGATTTTTTTCATAAAGTGTGTTATATTTCAAATGATCAAATGACTATGTATTTATAGGTGTTTATCTAATTTCCCAAAAATTGGATTCCAAAAGCCAACACTTATGTAAGTTGAATTTGAATCATTAAAATGTTGCTAAAAACATATTTTTAAATGGGTCTTGGCACTTAAAGGGGACCCATTCACCCATGGGCGAATGGGTTCTGGCCTATAAGTCTAGGGCACACATATTCCATTGTGATTTAATTATTAATTGCATTTAGTTAATGTCGGTTCCTATTCGGAAAACAAGAAAAATAAGGCTTTGGAATGCATAATTTTTGAGGGACCCAAACATAGTGTGAAATTGTAAAGGTATACAATTTCCTACACTATAGAAGGATATACTAATAAGGCTTTTTAAGTCTTAAGATGAATTTTGGCCTACTATGAATTATGTTGGAGGTAGTAAACTATTAAATTATTCTACTAAATATCTTTATTCTCTAGTATCCTTCTCTAACCAATGGTTTTAAAAATTCAATTTTCCTATTTATGTTACACTAAGACATTGAAAATGATATGTTCAAGTGATTTGAACCTAAAAAAGTCACTTTTTATTGGTAATATTTATCAAAAAATTGTTGTAGTTCTAATCGGAATTTTGATGAACCTAAATTATATTTTTGAATAAGATAGTAGGGAAAGGGCCCTGATCCAAAAAACAAAAAGGAGGAGCTATGCTAGAGAGGCCACCACATAACCAACACTTAGAACCCAAAAACAACTACCAGAACACTGGCTGAGCAACAAAACCACAGACCCACCCAACTATAACAAAATTAAATTAAAAAACTATTACCAAGAGTACTATCAGTTAACCAGTCCATACTGAAGTCATAAAAATGGACTAAACTATAACTAAAACAACCGATAATAAAAAATTCATAGATATCAAGGCATGTAGACCATAACCAGAACATCAAAAATCCAAGAACCATCTAAAAAAAAACCAGATAGAAGAGCAACATCATTAGGAATCATTAATAAGATTCAAGTTCTCCTAGAGCATAGCCAAGGACTCCTTCCAGATATCTTTGTTCCCATTGTTCTCCTTCTTTCCAGCTTCCTTCTTTTCAAGAGTTTGAATTTTCTTCCTTAGTTGTTTCTTGATCTTCCCCTCACAAAAAAATGTTCCCATAATGACTTTTTTCATCATGGAATCCATAACAAGAATAAGATTATTGATGGCAGTCTCTATTTCTTTAAACTTATTATTACTATTGTTCCCTTCTAATTTCATTTCCAAATCATCCATGAGAGCATTAAGGTCTACCACTTGATATTTTAAGTCTTCTAAAGCATGTTATGTTTGCAATCAATTAGAAATATTTTTTCACTTATTATTGACTATCCTTTTGCTAGAATTGCATGGGATTATTTTATTACTTTATGGATAACTTTCTCTAACAAGAATACAATTTATTAGATGGATATGGTTGTTTATTTTGTTAGTAGTGATTTTCATTTTTCCATTTTTTATCCATACTATGGTTAGAGTATTATTTTGAAATATTTTGGTTTACTTGGATCATGAGGAGTATAAAAAAATTCAAGGCCATAAAATAATTCTCACTAACTCCTCATGAGAAATCACCATTTCCATAATTTCTTGGTAGTTTCATAGAATTCAAGAAGATGTGAATAAACTTCTCCAATATGGTCCTCATTTTCCATATTCTCAATCTAAAGAAATGGATCATAATTGAATTGCTAGTGCTCAATAGGTAGAATATGGGTGGCTTATGTAGGTTGGTAGCTTTAATGAATCTAGTTTTCCTACTAGATTCACTCTTATGGGTGTAAGCAAAGACTCCAAGTTGGCTAGAAAAGAGCTAGCATAAGGTGATGAAGAGGTTCTAGATTCAATAAAAAAAAAATGATAGTCCTTTAGTAGTGATGTGTTGGATTATTCTTCTACATTGTACCCTCATGTCTTGATCATATATTATATAGATTGGTGGTTGAGGGAATGTATTCATTTTAGGACTAATAATTTTGAGATTTTAATTCGTAATTTTATTAAATAAAGAATATTAGAAATGGAATTTTTTGTTTAATTTTGTTATTTTCTTGGTATATGGTTGATAATGGGTTGAGGGTCTCTTTTTTATGTTATGATTTTCCTAGACTTATATGTGTTTTTCTAACTTGTTGCACTTTTCAATGCTAGTTCTAGAGTTTGTATTCGTGGTAGTTATTTTATATATTAGTATAAATAATGCCCCCTAGGAAATTGGTTTGGTTGTATTAGTCCCATGCTGCTTATATGAGCCATATTGTACACTTTTCTCCTTTATATAAAAAAAATTAAGTGAGAAATATAATATATTAATACCATCCAATCTAATTAGCTACATTGATAATACTATCACA